>JABXWE010025958.1:0-24479 GCA_014611495.1 Limonius californicus
ATCTTTAATAATAAGAAAGATACCCATGTTGTCCCTACGAAATCCGGGCACCCGGTATATATATATATATATATATATATTTTTGCTATGTTTTGTTAAAATAAATAAAATTATTAAACAGATTATCAAATTCAAGATATTTTTAAAAAGTCAAATTTAACTTAAACACACATATAAAATTGCATAAGACATCTTAGGGTTCATTGTATATTAATAACGTGGCTTCCCCAACATAATAGCTTACATACAATTAAGGACTAAATAATTTTAATACCTGCATAATTATTTCTCATCCACAAAGGTTCTGAAATGTACTATACCGCAAAATAGTTCAAATATCTTCTAAGTAGATATACCCAGGAATCTGACCTTGACAGGCTTCAGTCATCTGTGATCAGCTGAGTCAACTATGTCGGAATACAACGACGGTAAAATTGATCAATAGTTAAATGTCGAAATATCAGTTCAAAAACATGATGAAATCAAAGCCATGACACTCCAAATAGATCAAGAACTTGTAACTCAAAACAGATAAGAAAGAAATTCACTTAAATTTATAATTCAGGAACCACATTTAAACTTATTAAAAATTAACTTTTTAGGAATATCGTAGATAAATTAAACATAATCTTCAACTTGGAAAACATCAGGAAAGATTTATTAAAACAAAATAACTTTAACACAAGTTTAAAATTATAACACTTAACCTCACATTTTGATTATTAAAATTAATATAACTCCGCCCCTCAACATTCAAAAATCGACCAAATTGACTTAAATTTAACACTCGGAGTGACAAGACAATACGTCCTCTCCGTTTGATAACTTTTGCAGAACTGAATTCTTTAAAATCTGAAATTCGTACCTCAAATTTGAAAATGCACCAATCAAGAGCTTGGAAATAAATCCCCTTTCAAAAACTCCTTATCAACTAAATCAAAAACGACACTTACAGCCTAAATAACTGATTATTTCTAAACACTAAATTCATAAAAGCAATCTATGAAAAGAAAACAACATTTTGATACCAAAATTATTAAGATTTAAAACACTTTTATAATCTATTCACGATTGATTTGCCATCCAACAGGCTGTGGAAATCTAGGGGAATGTGTGGTATCATTGAAATTTGTCAATTAATTAAGTTGGGTTATGCTAGTTTTTCTTGATGGAGGTTATGTTGCCAGTGGAGCTTGTTTGTTCATTTAACGTTCGCCTATTGCTGCTCAAAATTGGTTTATAATACTTAGATATAATAATGATTTCATTATAAATAAAATAATAACTATAATTTAAATGTTGTCGTAACACATACCAAATACATATTGCTGTTCTTTATACACGAGAATTCTGAACTCAAATCGTATGTATACAGAGCGTATTCCACGCCATTCTTTGTTGTCCTATATTTAGGTCTTGCAGCAAATTAAGAAGAATTAACGTCCATGCCGCTCATGTTTCAAGTTGATATTATGGTAGTCCAGTGGTTGACTGTTTGTCTCTAGTGCTAAGAGACCCAAGTTCGTATTCCACTGAGGTCAGTGTTTTTCTCGGGCGAGATAAAAACTGTAAAACACTCATTCACAATGTAGATGCCAAAGGAATATCCCCTACCCTATTCCACCTTCATGCTATCACTAGAATTATCTGAATCATCGCCACCCTCCGATTCTGAATCAGATTCCCCAATTATACATAAAATTTTGCGTCCATTCACCATTTTGTGTTTGTAACCCATTGATTTAATAATTTTGAATAAAGTAGTCCTGCCGCCCTTGTATTCCATATTTTCGCGAGAGTCAGCCAAGAGTTTGTCGAGAGTAAAATGTTCATTCTTCAGATAATACTGCCAAATTTGTCGTTGCAAATCTTTTCTAAACGTGTAATTTAAGAAAACGTCCGTCTTAGCGCGTATACTATTTACAAGTGGAAGATTTCAAATCGTCCTGTCCTTGTGATAAAATGTCCCTTATAGAACGCTCAGACACCTAAAATTATAAGTAATTTGCAATTGCATATTTAAGAAATAATACATGCTTACCCCAAATATATTAATTAATCGATTTATAATCGTAAATCGTGTGAAATCTGACCTATCTCTTTTGTAATGGTTGAAAGCTCTCACCATTTGCAGTTTAGTAACTTTGTTAATAACTTTCACCATTCCGACAATTAAGTAGGTATAATATATTATGTGTTTTATTAATTCTAAACTTACTAGATTATTTTAGAAAAGTAGGGGACTCTAGAGCTGGCAACAGGGCAATTTCATTTTTCATTGCTAGAAATCAATCAAATAATATTTCAGAAATGCAACTTAAGAAAAAAAAACACAGCCTGCTGGATGGCAAATCAATCGTGAATAGTGTATATAAACACGTGTTTGAAATTCAAATATTAACAAACATTTAAATGTTAGCTCTTAAACTATTATATTTAAATAAAGTGTGGTATAGTTAAACTTACTAAGGTAAATTTCGTGAAAGTTTAATCCAAGTGGAAGTTTTTGTGATTGGCAGTTGAACATCGGAGTTTTGGACGCTACTGTACACGCTTTCCGAATGTGTTTCAAGGTCAGCATCGGAACTACGAAAATATTCACATGAGGATGAAAAGATAGCTACTAAAAGGTAAATCATACATTAGATACCTATGCAGGATATACGAGAACATCAGAGCACAGAAGAAGACACCACCACATAATATTTAACCTGTTTTAATTTGTTTATGAGTTTAAAAGGCACTTATAGGTTATTACCCAGAGCGGCTGACCAGTTAAACTACTTGAGTTTCACTGCGTAGTTAGGTTATACTTTTTATATGTCCATTTGCTCATAGAATTCCAGAACGTTAAGAACCGACTTTCTGTGACGTAGTTATCATGCTCGAGAGCTATACCGTGGTATATTTTGTTTAGTTCTTTTGGAGGCAAGTTTTCAATTTGTCACCTGGTGCCCAAATTTATTTTCAAAGTATCAAAAGTTATAATTAAATAATAAATATAATTGCTAGTTGCAAGGGAAAATATACAAATTAATTTATTTTTGTTTATTTATTAATTTCTCCTTAATTATCCCGATTATAACAATATATATCGCTGTGCGACAATTAAATTAATGCTGTGAGACAAATCACGTTGGTTGGGACAAATAAAATACAGTGACTGGTTAAACCTACACATCGGGTGCCATAAAACAATATCAAATTCTTAATCGAGATATCCTCCTTTAAATGGATATTCAAATCAAATAAATTCATAAATTGCTTAACTAACACGAAATCAAATAAAATCACACCAACGTTATCGTAGATCTTAACGTCGCTGTTATTGGTCGTACTGTATGAACTCGTGTAGCTGGTAACAAAGCAAATACACACACAAAGAAAACATAGGGAAAATCAAGAAAGTTATCATATAAAAATTAGTAAAAGTTAATTTCAAAATTATCAGAATTTTCCCCTTTATAACACAAAATATTATCCAAGTACATTAATTCAACATAAACATAATAAAACACCAATCATTATTTGATTTATCTTTCCAAATGTTTATTTTTTTCGTTGTAAGAAACATTTACGTCATATTAGTTGATCGCAACTTCTACACTTCTGTTCGGAATTTTCAAATCAGCTAGCTTTGGCTGGTCCTTTAACGCGTGACAATCTTCACAACGAAAGCAGCAAACACATTGTCCAGGATTTTTTTGTACAAATTAGTGCAGTTAATTGTTGTTTGTTGTATCCAAATCTCGGCCACGCGTAAGTAAATTGAGCCCTGAATACCACTTTCCGATAAGGATACACCATTGATTGTTTACTAAAACTTGTATGAGTAATATTCGCGTTTTAACCTCCAATTGTTTCAATGTAAAATTCCTTGTTTGAATCTGTTCTCGTAATTAAATTCCTTTATTCTTTTGTTTTGGAGCACTTCCGTTATTTATTTATTTATAGTTAATTATTTTTAATTATTTCTTGTAGATTCCAAATTTTCCACAAGTGACTTTGACGTTTGCGTCAAACTTGTCACATCAAAGTGACATCAGCCCAACAACAGAAGATAAGTGGTAAACAATTGAGCATCAACGACGCCACCTTTCTGATTTTGCCATAACATTGGAATTTTCCTAAGATTTTTACTATTTCTCGAGCGTAAGTGGAAGAAAACACATTAAATCCGTAGATAAACATTAACACATTTATTTTAACTTGAAAACGCTAACTTAAAAACACAAAATTCGAATTTAGCGGAGCCACAAATTTAGCATCCACTCATCTCGATGGTCAGAATGCAACTTTTTTGTTTTTCAAGACAAAATTCAACGTTTTCAGGTGAGTTGGCTAGCAACTACTAAATACTATCAAATTTTGTTGTGTCCCCAAGGGCCCCTCTAATCAGAATTAAGCATTAAAATTAATCAAATTAATTACAAATATATAAAAAGTACAATAACATTCTTATCACTAAAACTACACAAAAGAGGAAATCACCAAAGTGTTCCTTACAATTTTACATAAATATCGATATCTCACACGGCACATTTCTGATAAAGTATTTGGATATTAACAAATAATTTTACAGTAACTTATAAATAAATGAAAAAAACAATTTCTATTTATCAAAATTAACATGAAGCTTCCTCACACACATAAGGGCATTACTACATATTTTTCTCAATAGAAAAGTATTAAATTCACAAATTTACATTTTAGTATAAAGCTGTCAAATATTTACGTGTGTTTACGGTTAACCTTGTGGTTAAGATTAACGAGCTCAAGAGTGGCACAGAATAAAGCTGAAAAGCATCCTCTATAGGCGGTTTCTGAAATGAACTCAACCAAGACCACCAGCTTTACTACCATGAACTAAGTTGGTACAGCTTTAACGAAAACCAAAAATCAAGATCGGAAACCCAAATTAGCTCGTATTATGACTATAGTGGTTTCTTCTTCTTCTTCTTTGCGATTCTCATTAACTTGCTCGCATAATACTGCGTCGAAGAGTTGAGGTCCATACTTGCGCTGGCACATAGAGCCTCTTCCTACTGGTTTATGGGAGGGAAGGTTGGGTAATAAAACGCCAAATTAAAGACCCCCTTGGAATTATTTAAAGTAATTGTCTTAAGAATTATCTATAAATATACGAGATGTATATATTATAATATTTTTTAACTAGTCAAAATACACCTTTAATATTGACCGTTTTATATTTCAAAATTTTATAGGTTATTTATTATTAATTATTGATTACAGTAAAAGCCATTTACAAATTACATATTACAATATTGTGATTTCAAGAATGTTGAAGTGGATCAATAGAACATTTTCATATTAGAATCTTATTTTTATAATGGTACAAAAAATATAAATGATGAATGGCAATATTCATTTTTAACCTGTTTCACAGAATTTCAACAGCGTTATCCGAATGAGGCTGCAAACTTCACTTATAACAATTTCTACCAAATTGCCAAGATTATTGTGAATAATTTAAGAGAAAGTGGAAGCGTTGAAAGGAGGAAGAGATCAGGAAGATCTGCGAAAAGAACTGCAGAAGTTATTAATAATGTTAGGGATATCATGGGAACAATTCCTTCTAAGCCGATCAGAAAACTAAACCAAAAAATTAATTTGTCAAACGGCACTTGTCGAACAATTTAAATAAAATAGATTTGAGCATGTTTCTATACAAAATGGAAATGTTCATCAACTTTTACCGCGTGACTTCCAACCTAGTACAAATTGTTGTCACTCTTAACCAACATAAGTAATAATGGCATATTGGATCTTACTTGGTTCAGCGATGAAGACTGGTTTCACCTCAATGGATGTCTCAACAGCCAAACTATGAGAATATGGGCAAGACATAATCCGCTTCTGTTTGAGAAAACACCGTTCACAAAAGATCGGTTTATGGGTCGCTGTTGAAATAAGACAAATAGTTTTTTGCAGAAAATATAACTGCTAATTATTATCTTCAAAATATCTTAACCCCCTTTTTCAATGAACTTTATGATGATGAAGTTAGTAATGATTACTTCCAGCAGGACAATGCCACAGCACATACTGCTAATTGTGTCCTACAATTTGGACAGGAATTTTATGTTGATTGGTTAATTAGTAGACATTTGTTACCATCAAGGTCACCCGATCTTGCAGTTCCAAACTTCTTTCTGTTCCTTTATCTAAAAATCAATATTTTTAGTAATAGACCACAGATTCTAGAAGATTTACAAAATGCTATTTCTGGCGAATGTGTTTAAAAATATTAAGAGAAGAGTGCATTTATGTTTAGAAAACAATGATCAACATCGTTTGTAAGATTCTTTATTTACTTTGTTCTGTAAATGTGTATGCAACAATTTTCAAATAAACATTTATTTACGTAGCCCATAACTGCATAAACTCACTACTTCGCTCACAGGGAGCACAAAACACTTGAGACGGCAATGTAACTTTGAATATAGCTAACTAAAAGCATAGACAAACATAAGCAAAATGAAGTGTTAATTTGAAATTTCTATTAAACAATTAAATAAATAATAAATAAAATTTGAAATGTAAATTGTCATTTATTAATGTATGACAGTTAAAAATATTTACAATGTTTATATCTTTATAATTTAACATTAATCTAAGACAAGATTTTAAAATTCCACGGGTGTCTTTGACTTGGGGTTTTATTGCTCTCACGGTATTTTGTACTGGTGATGCCTTTGACAATCTGACCAGAAATTATTTCTCTAATAATTCAAATAACCGAGATATCAAGCTGATTCGTCTTAGCAGACTCACCCTATATATATTTAGGATAGTAGGGAAGTCGATCACATAATTTCAAGAAGTACAAAATATAGTCACAAAGTCCTGAAACACTTTTGATTTAGATCAATTGTTTCTTTGTAAATTAGTGTTAAACTGCTAAAAATAAAATAGGAAATAGCAGCAGCTAGTGACATGCAAACCAAAAACAATTAGAAGCAACTTGCAATAATTTAAAAAACAGTATTATTTGTTTTTTTTTCATTCCACATTTTCTTAATCCGTTTTCGTCGTAATGTCGTCATGCTATCATCTAATCCATTTGCGTGACATATCTTTGTTTTTGTGCGCATATACACGGTATAACTAAATTGCTTGACCAAACAACTTTTTTTCATGTTTTGGTATGGAGAAATCGCTTCCAAAGCTAGGACAAGCATTTTGGTTACATCCTGTATTGTACAAAACATCTACAGGCAGGTTGCGGGCCTGATTTTCTGATGTTCCCTCCACCATTCTCAATCGGGCTTGGAATCGACTACGGGTAATATCAAGAAAGCCCTGGAAGAAAAACTCGAAGGAAAGAGAAATCCAGGTAAATGGCTACAAAGCTGGGCATCATCTTTCAATAAAACACCATGAAATAATCTTTGACGAGACAGCCTTCTACAAAATGACGAAGAAGAAGCAGTATTATCTGAAACATGACAGCAGTAAATTGTTCAATTTTTTGCAATAATGTAATTCTGTATCAAACACAACACACATCAAATTGTCACCAAAGACAGTTTAAAAATTCAATAAACGTAAGTAAGCATCCTAGAATTCAAAAAACCATAAAAGTAAAATTGAAATTCGAGCATTTCAAAATTTTTGGGGCAACAACACTAATTTATGAAAAAAGTTGAAATTATGTGATCGACTTTCGTAACGCCCTGTATACTTATGCTTGTTAAATTTATGCACTTTTATCTTCTGCTACCTATATTGTAACTACTGCCAATATAATTTTACATGTCTTATACATATTTGATAATAATGTAACTGCTGTTCGAGCTGTTGCTATATGTAGGGTTTTGAAAAACAATTGTAATCTATTTTGAGAGTATATAGTGTGGCTCAATATAAGTCGTAGAGTTTAAATTTACATGGGTCCAACACTCATGTGTGCTAGTGGATGTACCATTACAGCAGAGATTGCAAACATAGTTTATGCACGATGGTGCACCGCCACATTTTTCATTAACCCATTAGGTACTAGCGTTCCATATAAGGAACACTACACACTACATGCTTAAAGTGCGACAAAATATATTTTAAATGGCGGAACTTAGTCTACGGCAACATTTTTAGCTTGTGTAGTACGTATTTATACCGCTTAGTCAAACCTAGCCACTTGACGAAAACTAGGGTTTGTCATAAATCATTATTGTTTTCGTTGAGTCTGTGACTGTGTAAAATGTCGAGCCGTAAAATGTAAATATACATCTTTTCTGATTTTTTACAACTGCACTACTGTAAATAACTAATGTTTTGTAAGATTTGTACTCTATTCAATATATCGTTTGTATTTAGAAATTGTAACAATATTTTTGCTGGTTAAATTGGATGTTTTTTATGGTGTTCCAAATATGGAACACTAGGCTTTTGGGATACTATTGCAATGCTGCAATGTATTCGGGGAAACCCATACGTTTTGGGTACAAATGTTGGTGCATGAAGTCAAAGAACGGATATTTGATCAACTTTGAAATTTATCAAGGAGTACTACCAAATTCCAACCAGAACCATCAGAAAGAATTTGGAAAAGCAACTGCACCGATAATACAACTAATTGAAACCATAGAATTGCTCGAAATAGTCCAATAACTGAGGTCAAGGTAATGAAGAAGCCAAAACGTGGTGAATTTGATTACGCTTCATGTGTGTATGAAAATGTACCAACTGTGGTTGAAAGATGGATGGACAATTCAGTTGTAACTGTAGTGTTAACCATACACGCCGTTTTTCCTTTATCTAACGCCCAGAGATATTCAGCGGCTGAAAAAAAGAAAATACCAATAAAGAGGCCTCACTGCATATAGCAGTACAACGAGTTCATGGGAGGCACAGACCAGATGGACGCAAATATAAATGTCTACAGGATTGCTATAAGGGGGAAAAATGGTGGTGGGCAATTTTCACCTGGCTTATAGATGCTGCTGTGCAAAACGCGTGGATAACCTAAACAACCTAAACAAAATTCATCACCCAGAAACTTCTCAGACCTATCTGAAGAAATTTCAGAATTGACCAAAGTCTTCGGGAAGACCACCATCATATTCAACAAATTCTCAAATATCTCCAGATATTCACCTAGATGGTAAAGACCATCTAATTGAATATGTACCTGATAATAGATGGCGGCGATGTGCAGGACAGAACCATAAAGGTAGCTCTGTTCGCACACAGTGCCGAAAACGCAAAGTAGGACTATGTATTGACTGTTTTATTCATTTTTATACTAAATAAATTTATTTGTTGTCACATTTTAAGATAATAAAACATTCAAATCGAAACACGTAATGTTCTGTTTTATTTATACTTTCCACCCCTTATAGGACTAGTGTTCCATATATGGAACGAGCGCCATTTTCAAAATGGAAGGCTATATAGATAAAGGTATTATATTCATAATATCACAAGTTTATAAATTCAGTCCTTAATGGGAGGCTCGAGATCATCTCAACGAAACATGCAAAGAAAAATTAAGAGGTCATCGGGGTCCTGTTGGATAGCCACCAAGATCTCCCGATGCAAATTTTTTTGCATTTTTTACATCAAAATAACTTAAAAGTCTTGCTTATGCAGAATCTATAAACCGTTTAGAGGGATTGCGGGCACAGTAGAAGAAGAGTGTCTTATGAATTATGATCATGAACCGTTCAGGTATTTTTAAAAAATACTAATATCTTCTTTGAGCGCATATGTTGGAACTGCATCGGTACTATAGTAGGACGTTTTCAACATTTAATGTAATTGAAATAAAAAATATTTAATATTTAATGCACTATTTTTCAAACAAATGGGATAAAAATGATCTTTTTTAACATTTCTTTAGCGATACCAAATTACAAATATCTGGAAACGGCTAACTTCTGGACCTATATTTATTAAGCCATTAAGCCATACTATACAGGGTACTAAACATGTGCGAAAATCTTCAACCACGTATAGCTGAGATTATTTAAAAATTCGGCGCCTTGATAGGGATATGGTGCTTTTATTATTAATTCACTCAAATGTAATTAACTTTTTTGTTTCTTCTCCGATTTAGATAAACTCCATTGTTTTGTAAAACTAATAGTCCAAGCTAAATATTTAGTCGAGAAAAATGTAGAATTGAGTGTGGAAAGAAAGTATCTGATACAGAATTGAAAAATTTCCAAATTCTGAACTAGTATTTCGTTTTCCAAAAACGATCTGAACAATTTTTTTCGAAAATGTAATATTCAAGCTGAGCATTCGTATGTTCTGTTCAGAATCACTCTGTATGCTATTAAAATATGTTATGCTTTTTTTACAACATTTTTTGTATGCATGTACTTCTCGCGAAACGTATACTGGTAGATTACGTTCAAATAATTTCGAACAACCTTGCATATCTGCAAAAATGGTGGGATCTTACAATCACCACTTCTATTAACGTGGGAGAAAGTTTCACTTATTCCTGGTCTCAACATGCGATATGCCGGTAAAAGTAAAAGCGACTATTTTATAAAGATGTGACAGTATGGTTTTTCTTAAAAGTGATCGTGACTACAAGTATCAAAAGCTACAAACAGAAGAAGATACAGTTTCCCTTCTGTTTTATGTGAAAAAGAACAAAAACCTTCGGGTAAGTAGCTACAATATTACATTTACTGCAGTCGTTAAAGTACATTGCACTTCTAATTTAAACGAGTTTTGAATGCTTTCAATTGTAAGAGTAGATGTAAATGCAAATGTTTACCACTAGATAGTCATGGATTCATGTTGGTAAATTAAAAAACAAACAGACGATTATATTTATCTATTACGTAATACAAAACCATGAGCAAATTTTATAGACGTTTACTAGCAAAAATGTAAGTGCTAAATAAAAAGTTAATGAATAGAACTTTATATACTATAACCGACAGCTAACTACAGACAACAACACCGCAATCTAGTATATTTTAGAATTCCATATAAAAATTTCATTTAGTTTGAAAACAATAATAGTTAGTAATCATTTTCATCACTTCACTGTTCAATATAAATCCCAAAAGAAATTTTACGAACGTTTAGAGATTATTTACAATCACAAAATAGGAATCTATTATAATTTGAGATTTAAAAAAAAGGATTATTTCCACGTGGATATGAAAAAATCTAATATTGAGTATAATGTCAAGGTAATCGGCTACAATTTAGCGAACAGTAAAATATTAGAGAAAATAAATTAGACAAACAAGTCATTAAGTGAACTGATAAAGATCATGTATAGTGAAATCGTTGTAAAAAGTAAAGATGAGCTTACAATAAACAAAAAACCCATTGAAATGTTGAAAGCACCGTTTTTGTGGTAATAAAAGCAAGAAATACATTATTTACAGTATGTCCTACCACATATAACTGTAAAAAATAATGTAGATATGCTATAAAATCTTAAATAAAAATATATAATTAAAGGGTTCCTTTTTAATAGTATTTTCGGTGTATATTAGGTGCACAATAAAGATTATTAGGAAGTGTCTAAAAAAATAAAATAGTTTGTCTCATAGAGCAAAACTACTTAAACAATTCAATTTAAAAATAGATGTTGAGATCTTTCGGGTGAAACCGGAAGCGATACTGTAACAAACCTAATCTATTCCAGTATATAACCTTGAATTATATAATTTCTTCTTAACATATTTTGAATATTTTGAACAAAGCTACACATTATATCATTGTTCTTAAATCAAGTTAGCCATTATACGGACAAACATGTCTACTTTGTCATGGAGACGATCGAACATATTTATATCCACATAGCTAAATGGCATGTCACTGTTCTCAAAATCAACTTATCCATTAAATGGACAAACTTGTCTATGTTTTTGTATAGAGACACTGTATATGATTATGCCTATATACCTACATGGTATACTACCATTCTCAATTGAAGTAATGCATTTCATGGGACAAACATGTCTATGTTGTCGTAGAGACGCACCGTGTACATTTATACCCACACAGCTATATGATATATGACTGTTTTTAAATCAAGTTATCTATCAAATTAACAATTTGTCTATGTTATAGTAGCAACATATTGTATATATTTATACCTATATAATTACACGATATATCAAAGTTCTCAATTGAAGTAATGTATTAAATGGACAAACATGTTCATGTTGTCGTAGAGCACACCGTATATATTTATATCCACATATCTACACGTTATATCACTGTTCTTAAATCAAGTTAGCCATTATACGGACAAACATGTCTGTGTTGTCGTGGGGATACACTGTACTTATGATGTCTGCATGGCTACATGGTATATCGCTCTTATATTAATACTAAAATAGCTACATGTTATATCGTTGTTCTAAAATCAAGTTATCCATTAGATGGGCAAATATGTCTGTTGAGAAAACATTGTATATATTTGCGCCCATATAGCTACATGTTATATCATTGTCATAGAAATAAAATTATCCATAAAATAAATTAACTTGTTCATGTTGTTGCGGGGACACACTGTATATTTATAGCTTCATTGTATATCACTGCTCTCAAATCAAAATAGAAACACACCGTGTACATTCTGTTCTCAAAAATCAAGTTATCTATCAAATGGACAATTTGTCCATGTTATCGTAGAAATACATTGTATATATTTATACATATATAACTACGATATATCAAAGTTCTCAATTGAAGTAATGTATTAAATGGGCAAACATGTTTATGTTGTCATGGAGACACACTATACACATTTATATTCACATATACCAACATAGCTACATATTATATCATTGTCATCGAAATAAAATTATCCGTTAAATAAATTAACTTGTTTATGTTGTCGCGTAGACACACTGTATATTTATAGCTACATTGTATATCACTGCTCTCAAATCAAAATGCCCATCAAATAGACAAATATGTCCATGTTGTCGTAGAGACACGTTGTATATATTAATAACAACGTAGCTACATCTTATATCATTGTTCTAAATCCGTTAGACGGGTAAACGTGTCTATGTTGTCGTGGAAATACACTGTAAATATTTACACCCAAATAGCTCCATGTCATATTATTGTTTTCAAAATAAAATTATTCATTAAATAAATGAACTTGTCTATATTGTCGAGGGGACACACTATGTGTATTTATAGCTGTATTGTATGCCAGTGATCTCAATTCAAGTTATTCATTAAATGGACAAACATTTCTATATTGTCGTCAAGATGCATTGTATATATTTATACCCACACATGTAATACTGCTATTCTCAAAATTAAGTTATCCATTAATAAACAGCCTTGCTATGGTCTTGTGGGCACATATTGTAAATATTTATACTCACGTAGCTATATATTATACCGCTGTTTTCAAAACGAACCCTTAAAATACAAATTTATGAGAGAACATACTGTATACACTTATACACATAAACCAAGTACATATTATATCCATATTCTCAAAATAAAAGTATCCTACAAATAAACAAACTCATCTATGTGAATACCTTAAATGATTTGGCAGTGCTTGCTTCGACTCGAGATTGGTGTAATTTAATATACGGTTAAGCATGGCAACTGTTTAGATATACATTCTTAAAGACATAAATACAAAATGTTCCTTATTTTTACTTTGGCTTAAATAGCACTCCTAAAAATTTCTAAGATTACTATAAAATTATATTGCAAAAACTTTGTATTTATACGACCCGCTATATGATGCATAATTATCATTTTAGAATAACACAATTATTATTAGGAAGCTATCTGTCGTGAAGAGAAGACCCAGATTCGATTACATTTTTTTAATCTGCTCTCTGTGTTGGAACGCACTGGAACAACCACCAACATACTCGGATGATAGTTGTGTTGCCTAAATTCGCAAAACCTTCTTAGGTTATTAATATTACACTGAGATGTCTTAATAACACCTTTCTGGGGGAAATGTGCATTGCTCTTCCTTGGTGTGAACTACTATTTAGTAAACATCAGAGGGCGATATCCCAGATATCATCAGTTTCAAACAGCTACTTTATATGTTGTGGCGGATTTCAAACGGCTTTTTCAAACTGTACTGCGTTTTCTGCGTAAAAATAGAGATAAGCTAAAATTAGATACTTCCTATTTATTCCTGCAATTCTCTTCGCACCCTGAGGATATTGTATTGTTTCTCGAAGTATAGAAGTTAGGAAAGTTAAGAAGCACAAAAAGTTCTGTAAAATTAATTTAAAATTCATCAATTCTGTCTCAGTTGAAATTTACAGGTTTACCTTTATTGAAATTGTTTGAGAATAACTTGAAACAAGCAAAACGTCGGGCTTCAATTAAGTTATACGATATTTTGTACCTAAACGAAATTTCAGTTCAAAAACTTTTTTGCAGTGGGATAACATAAATGTCATTTAGGCGGGAAAAATGTTACTACAAAGTACTTATAAGTGCTCAAACAAATCTTTCTAAAACGATAAAGTTATTATAAAATAGTGAAATAGTGTTATTAAAAAGGTTATCCTTTTTTTTCGAAAGCTATGTAAAGTGTACGTTTTTATTGTGTCAATTATTGATAACAACAGATCATCGAAGTTTATATATAAAATTTTCATAATATATATAGTTATCCATTAATAACAAGAAAAGACTAATTGATTAAGAAGCAGTTTTACGCGTGTGTTATTTTTATTAGTCTAATCACCTGCTTCGCCAGTTTCTAATTATTGTATCTCTACAAAAATCTGAAGGAAACAAATGTATCAAAGTAATTTATATAGAATAACAGAACAATAAAATCTCCCTAACGCAATGCCTTATTATTTATAAAAATAATTATACTCTTATGTCATATTTATTTAGTATATATTATTAAATATCAATTAGTAAACACTTTTATCTGATTTAGTTCCTTGATACGTATTTCCGCCTGCTAACAGTAGGCATAAGAAGCAACAAAAGGTAAGCTGGTGTAGGTATAGACATAGTACATTTGATGGTTTTCGTTTTTGCCCTGGTCCTCTACGCCAAAACTTTAAAAAGTGGCAAATTCATGAAATGAACTATTAAATGTTGGTCGACCAATTAGTGACTAGTTAAGACTCTCTGGCTGGTATCCAGAAAATCTAATTTCAGTTCTCGTTTCCAAAAACGTTTTGCTCTACTGGAAGGCTTCTGAACTACTACCAATGTTACGCTGGTGTGATTTGTGTTGCCTATATTCGTAGAATCTTTTGAGAATTAGCGTGTACACCACGAGGTAGTAGGTAAAAGTTCACCAACATTGTTGATAATATTCAGCAGTCGTAAAACAATTAACCACAGTTAAGCCGTTCTAATAAAACTTCTCTGCAGATGAAGTGCACTGCATTCCCGTGGTTCGGAGCCCACATTCAAATATAGGGTCTCGCAGTCTTGTATTAGTGGAAACATAGGCAGTAGGTGAAAATTCGCCAACATTATTGATAGTATACAGCCCTTGCGAGAAAGAGTTAAACACTTGTAACAGTTAAGCTATCCTAGTAAAACTTCTCTGGAGATGAAGTGCACTGCACTTCCGTCGTTCGGAGCCCACATTCAGATGTAGGTTCTCGCTGTCTTATATCAGTGGAAGCATACACCACGAGGCCGTAGGTGAAAGTTCGCCAGCATTATTGATACTATACAGCCCTCGTGAAAAAAAGGTAAGCACTTGTGAGAGTTAAGCTATCCTAGTAAAACATCTATGGAGATGAAGTGCACTGCACTTCCGTAGTTCGGAGCCCGCAGGCAGATGTAGGTTCTCGCTGTCTTGTATTAATGAAAACATACAGCAGTATGTAGTAGGTGAAAGTTTACTAATGTTGTTGATAGTTATACGGCACTTAAATTTAAGAATTTGCAATCGCAGTTTTATCAAGGTGTACAAATTAATCAACTCAGCTGAATCCGCGAAATACGTAATCAAAGAATCGAAACAAAACATGCCGAAGTGAGATGAAAAGTCGATGTCACAGGCCTTGTACAGCGATAGAAACTTTCGGTGGCTGTAGTTAAAATGCAATGGTTCAACTCGCATCTATTTCCCGGATTGTACCGATATTGCAGCGTTGAGTTCCAGCTTAGAATGAGTTCCGTCCCCACAAAACAAACTTTGCTTGTGCGTAATTCGCGGCCAGGGTTCCAGCTATATTGGTCAAGCTGTAAAACAAACCCATAAATAAGCGTTCCTCTATTTTCGCTATATAACAAATTTTGAGAATTTTGAAACTGTTACTATTATTTTGATAATTAATTTTCAACGAAGTAACTAAATAACTATATTTTATTACGGGGTGTAACAATAAAATTAACAAAGAGGTTAATTTTCTCAATTGCAATATCTTACACTTACTTTCTTATACCGCGGTTGCAAATTACCAAAACAAAAGATTTAGCAATGTGGTAGAAAAGTGTATTCAAGTAGATAGAAGCTTATTAACCCAGTTATGTTATCTTTGTATTAACAATGTTTAATTTCACACTGGCTCCTAACTACGCAATTTAATTAAATTTCATTTTAATTAACACATTATCTAACGTTTCCTGGCTTTGTTGGCAGTATTTGTGGAAAATGATTTTAATTCAACTCCCGCACGGAATCTAACACTTTAATTGAAAAAGATTAAAAATTGTTTCTTCGTTTTAATCGTTCAGGTTCAATTTGTTAGTAAAACTTGCAGATAATAATATTTAGCATCACAACTTATTCATTGCACTAAGTACTACAATACGGGTATTATTTTTACTACAGATACAGAAAAGATATTGGTTTTGTGAACAAATTCGAATTTGAGAAATATCAGACTTCCTATTGATGAAATTGAAGGTCTTGCAGTAAAATTCGACTCTAAATGCTGCTTACGAAGATTATCTTCAAGCAACTACACTTCGTTTCATATGAAATGCACCACCCATTAAAAATAAAGCTACGGGTTTGAAACTTTGGTAAAATAATGTTTCATTATTGCGTATGAAATTATCAGGTTTTCATAAAAAAAGATTAACAATTATAAGAAAACAATAACAACAACGAAAACAAAATTAATAATGTGTAACATTGCCATGAACAGCAATGCATGCATTTACTCGTCGTGGCATGCTTTCTATCAAGTGGTCTATGTTCTCCTGAAGTATCTCGTTCCATATAACCTCAAGTCTCAGCTCGTCTAAGTTGTTAGGAGCTCATGCCAATAATCTTAGTCACCGGTACATCATGTCCCAAAGATGTTCGATCGGCGGTAGGTCCGGTAATCGTGCAGGCCAGGACAACATTTGTAATTGTGCTTGTTGGAGGTACGTTCTGGTAATGTTTGCAGCGTGCGGACTGTTGGAAAATACCGTTGGCAACGTCTGCATGAATGGTACTAACACCGGTTCCAGGACATTATGAATATGTATAGCGATGAGCATTTAAAGTTAAATGCAAGGGATGATCTTCTACAGAAACAAATCGCACCCCAAACCATAACTCCAGGTGTTAAACCTGTATGGCGTCTTTCAACAAACTTTACATTTCGTCTTTCTCCTCGATATCGACGTACCTTCCTACGGCCGTCATTTGCCCAAAAACAAAATCTTGATTCGTCTCTGAAGACAATGTCGTTCCATTGCTGATTTCAGCTGCCGCTCTTGACACCAAGCAAGCCTAACAGCCTTATGATGTGCAGTTAAAGGGAGCCGTTGGAATGGACGGTAGGATCGCAGTCCAAAAGAAGAGATTCTTCTGTAAATTGTTGCCACTGACACGCCACTGAGCTCGCATCTAGTCTACAGCAACAGGCTTTGTTGTTTGAAAGCGGTCTCGTGTAGCCATTCTTCGAAGAAGTCGATCTTCACGAACATTGCTGCTACGTGGAGGTCTACCCGCTGGGCGATGTCGCTGAATGCCTTCTTCTGACCAAGCAGACCATATTCGTGCAACTGTAGTGTGGTCCCGATTTACCGATCTACCAATTTCACGAAAAGAAAGCCCAGCTTCTTTCAGGCCGATAATTCGCTGTCTAACAAAATCGGAAATGTGGTTAAAATTTCTACGTTGTCTTACTGGAGGCATTTTAAAATATTAATTCTGTCACAAAATGTAACAAAATCTCGAAACAACTAATTAATGTTTACTAGCTATTGTTTTGTTTCTAAGCAACAAGTTGATGAGAGACAGTAGACGAACACCACAACCACTTGATTTTTTAATGGAAATAGTGATCATTCCATACGCAATAATAAAACATTATTTTAGCAAATTTTCAAACACGTAGCTTTATTTTTAATGGGTGGTGCATTTGATATGAAACTGAGCATATTTTGCACCCTCGTATAAAACTATTGATGTACCATTTCACTTGCACTTGCACTTGGGTACCTTGTCGCTGGGTTAGCAATTAGTTTGCCAACAGAAATCTTAAATGCTCATTGGATTATATTTCTTAAATTTTCATAATATGTCATCATTGTGATTGTAGTAAACTATACAACGAAGGTATATATGCTAAAATTGTATGAGAAATTCTCGGTGAAATGTTTTGCCTGTTAGTAGTTGTCTCTAAGAAGTGATGTAATGTTTTTATATCGTTCTGTTTTTTTATCATGTTTTGTTTATTGTTGCCTAGAAAGTTGCCATAATGACTACATTGTAGAGAGGCACAATAACTACAGCACTTTTCACTGCAGTATATTATCACCAAGTAAATATATTATTTTAGTTTGTTGAGTACAGTGCTAGAATTTGTTACAATGACCTCAACGATCTTAACTGTTTTCTTTATGGTTCCTTAACAACCTTGCATAATTAAATAACTGCGAAGGGCAGAAACAAACCTTTCACTAGTCAATGAATTGGTACATTATGTAATAGTTAACAGCTGTGATTCTTTCGGCTATTGCTAATTAAATTAACATATAAGAATCCAGCAAAATTTAATAGCAATAATCAACAACTAGCAGTTTCATCAACTCGTACAAAGTTATTTTAACTGCTTTAAAATGATCTAATACAAGCATTTTATATTGTCATCATAGCTATATTAATATGAGGCCTGATGTCTACTTACTGTTTTTCTAAAGTAGAAGTCAACAAATCCAAGAATGTATTTAAGTGAAAAATGTTAAAGCTATGAAAACTAGAATAATATCAACCTACATTCCTAATATATTTGTAACTTAATTTAATGAAATTGTTTCACTTTATTACAAACTACCATGCCTTACGAGCATAATACATGTAACCCCATAATCAAGATCTAGCTAGTTTTCTTAAAATAAGCACATTGACAAGAGTCTAACTAATTTTAATCTTTAGCATAACGAGCGGCGACGAAGATGTCACAACTTACCAAAGCTGCTATATTTATACTACATAGTAATTTCTCTTGAAAGAGATGCTCAACTGCCTTATGGTTAGTCAGATAAAGAAAAGAACATCATGGTTTGCCTACGAAAATGCTGCAATTTTGAACTGCTAAGTAGGATTAGGATCCCATTATTGTCACCATTTTTTAAAGTATATAATCATGTATATTCAGTTTCAGAAAGAACCACGAAAAAAACAATTACGAGTGTTGGTTTATTCTTGGTATTAAGATTAACAGAGACGCCACACAATAAAATACCGTACACAAGTTTTTAAATATGCTGAGTAAACTTCCCAAAAATATTATGAAGTAAATTTATATAGTATCATGAGCGGTACGTTTAAATTTATTTATATATTTGTAAGGTAGCAGACTAAATTATATATTTTTAATATACAGGGTCCTTGTTAAACATGGCACTTAAGCTCTCTTGCTAAAACGGTATTAGATATAGACTTGAAAATTGGATTTGAATTACAATTTGAAATAATTTTGCATATACAGGGTGTCCCAAAACTCCTGGGACATAGAGCTACCACGTATTCTAGAGGTCAAAAGAAGTCGATTGGACCCAACTTTATCATATACCAAAATGTACCGTTTGCCCGTGAGAGGAGTTCAAAGTTTACTTAAAAAATCACATTTTTGTATGCTGTTCAGAAACGTGTGAACCAATTTTAATGAAATTTGGTACCTGGGCACTTCAAAGGAAGTCACTACTTTCAGTAACGAAAGAAACTCAAAGAAAATTGGAGAAGGGTTAAAACCACCCCCACCCCCTGATAAATTTGTTCAGAATTTTTTTAAGGATGAAGATACGATTCTATGTTTTTTTTAAGGTGAAGACTTATTCATTAGCTTCATTTTTAGACTCTTGTAAAAACTCCGTAGTTCGTATAGTTTCGAAGAAAAAAAAATGTTTAGTCAAACACTGATAACCGATATTATTATTGCAGGTTTAATTGTATTACAAAATTTAGTTGGCCGTAGACATAAAAATAAAACTTTTTTACAACAAATGTTCAAAGTGACCTCCACCTTCATTGATGCAGAGGTCAACACGACGTAAAAAATTGAAATGCACCCTTCTTAAAACATCGTCGTTTTCTCGTAGTGCGTTTACACCATTTTGAATTCTGTCCCACAGTTGTTCAGCATTATTAATTTGTACCGCGTATACTTTTGTTTTTAACGCTCCCCATATGAAGAAGTCACAAGGATTTAAATCTGGAGACCGCGGTGGCCATTGAATGGGTGCTTCTTGTCCCCTACCAATCCATCTACCAGCAAATTGTTTATTTAGATATTCTCTTACGGCACGTGCAAAATGAGGTGCTGCACCGTCGTGCATGAAAAACATGTTTTGACGCAAATTAAGGGGCAAGTCTTCTAATAACTCTGGCAAAGTTTCTTGGAGAAAAAGAAGGTAACTAGCGCCATCCAGACGATCAGGCTCCCGAATAATTTCTGCAAAATTTAAACGTGATTCGTGGTCAAGTGGCAATAATTCTTGAACTGGCTGGATGTGAAAAGGACGAATTAATTGATCGGCAAGGATCCGACTTGCAGTGCTTTATGGAATCCCAGTTTCACGTTGCAATGTTCTGGTACTGATCTCAGGATTGTTATCAATCCTTTGAAGAACTGCTTCTTCCACAATGGGTATTCGGGCTTGTCGAGGTCTTCCAGTGTTAAATCTGGCTGGCTGCAAACTTTCTGTTTCTCGAAGACGACACTCGATACGAGCACAAGTTTTGTGATTTGGAATTCTTCGATTTGGATATCTCTCTTGATACACGCGGACACTCTCGCGGCAGTTACCTTGACAGTATCCAAGAACTAATAACATGTCGGTCTGCTGATTGAAAGGGAAATCCATATTTGATAGCGGCAAAAATAACGGCAGCAACAACAACAACAATTAAAGCAGCAACGATGGTTACAATAGCAAAAAAGAATACAAAAGCAACAAACGGTGAACAATTATTGAAAAGTTTACTGTCAACAATCAACTGAGATGATTATGAATTTGTTTCCTATCAAAATTATCACCTTTGATTTATTTTTGTGTCTACGGCCAACTAACTTTTGTAATGCAATTAAACCTGCAATAATAATATCGGTTATCAGTGTTTGGGTAAACATTTTTTTTCTTCGAAACTATACGAATTACGGAGATTTTACAAGAGTCAAAAAATGAAGCTAATGAATAAGTCTTCACCTTAAAAAAACATAGAATTGCATCATCATCCTTAAAATAATTCTGAACAAATTTATCAGGGGGTGGGGGTGGTTTTAACCCTTCTCCAATTTTCTTTGGGTTTCTTTCGTTACTGAAAGTAGTGGCTTCCTTTGAAGTGCCCAGGTACCAAATTTCATTAAAATTGGTTCACACGTTTCTGAACAGCATACAAAAATGTGATTTTTTAAGTAAACTTTGAACTCCTCTCACGGGCAAACGGTACATTTTGGTATATGACAAAGTTGGGTCCAATCGACTTCTTTTGACCTCTAGAATACGTGGTAGCTCTATGTCCCAGGAGTTTTGGGACACCCTGTATTTGAGTAAAAATGCATTTTTTTGCACTTGCAGTTTTTTAGAGTGGCCGCCATCTTGAATTTTTTAAAAAGCGACATGGGCTATGTGATACATCAATAGAAAGCTCATTTTTTTTTCTTTCTAACGACTTTAAATATGTATAGGGTTACATGAGAAAATATTGCAGAAAACTTACGAAAAGATTGTGCTAAGCCGGCTAATTTATTGTAGTTTACGTCTAGGATCAATAACATTGACATAACGTTAGGAATAAACAAAAAACAATCAGTAAGTAAGGGGTTAGTAGGTGACAAAAAGCATACGCTGTTGTTCGATTTCTTACGATTGTTGTATTAAGTATATACAATCAATAAACACTGACTTTGCGAATGGATCATGGAAGTAATTGCGAAAAACAGCAATTTTGTCAAATCAGTTGCATTTTTGAACGAAGCTACTTTTCATTTGCATAACTTTGTCAATAGACACAGCTGGTACTGGTCTGATACTAACCCACATGGGATGGAAGAAGTTTGCCACGGGCTTAAACGGAATTGTGGCACATAAACGACGGCATGCCCTAGCGTAGCTCAGAGGAGGGGGGAGTTCATTTTGTAAAATAGACAGGGCTTAAATCTGATCAAATTCGAGATAAAGTCGTAATAAGTGAGGGAGCCAACGGGAATATCACTAGATCCGGCACTGCTCAAGCTCCACGATACTTTGAACGGCCAATCCGAAGGTTGTGCGTGGTGAACTTACCTTTTCACGCAATTATTCCTAATAATAAAAATGTGAATTTACTAGCCCCCTAAACAAAGGGGCGCAACAATCTCTCTCAGATGTCCTTACAGGAATTTTCACAGTACTTTTAACAAAGATCAAAAATAATAAGAGTTGAGTTTAAAAAGGTCATTTAATTAAATTAGAGAACCGCACAAAATGGTTAAATGATTATAATTTGGTAATGAACAAAGATCAACATTATCAAAAATACATTTTGAAACGAACAATCTTAACTTTAAGCAAGGTCACACGCAGGTGAACCCAAAACAATTAAATCTAAGCTAATACCCGAAAACAAAGGTACTGCAAAAAGGCCTTGTACATGCAGTGATTTCTTACATCGGTAAAGTTCTTCGAATAAAACATAAAGAATATAAACTGATTTCACAAGATTTCACAATTGACAGCGCCGTCTCAGGGTAAACTAAAGGTTTTGAAATTTTACCTTCGTCAATGAAAAATTGGTCCTCCAGCAGTGGGTTGTAAAGCTTGAGTCAGTCCCTGGGTGTAGCGGTGGAGTTGTTACAGTAAGCTTCTGTCGAAATTATTTGCTTTTGGCAGATTTTCAATATTGCGTTATACGACGAAAACCTAATATTCCCTTTTTTCGAACGTACCGTGAATGGTACCACAGCAAGCGAAAATAATTACCTATTAGTAAATTACACTGATTCGGACGCCCGAGGGTGATTTTAAATCTGCGTAATACTCAAGTCGAGAACTGGAGCCTGACTTTCGTCTATTCCGCGCACTTAAAAGTGTGAAGACTGGGATTAAAGCTGCGTTTGCAGAAATTCAAATAACGTCGCGCATACAGCGTGCGTTCTATAAAATCGGCCGAATGCCACAAGTTCATACCCAGAGACCTAATAAAATCAATGTATGGGCAAGTATACTTGGTCACAATATTGTCATCTGGCCTTCAGCAAGAAAGTGCACCTTCCTACTACGAACGTGTAGTACATAATTATTTAGAAGACATTTTTCTTCCGCGTTGGATTCGGAGAAGAGGAACTGTGAAGTCGCCCGCTCGTTCTCCCTATTTGTCGCCTTTGGACTCTTTTTATGGGGTCACTTGCAAAGCTGCTTGTATGTAAATAGGCCAGGAAATTTAGAAGAATTAATAAACAGCATTCGTGGTGCTAAAATAGCTGCTATTCCTGACAATTGGTTACATAATTCTTTATACAATTTCAGACATCGAATACATTATTGTCAAGAAGTAAACGGGTAACAGTTTGACTAACTTCTTTCTTAAACAGTTATTTCAGTTTATGATTTTCACACCTAGATGTTGTTATTATTACCAATACCATTTTTTTTAGAAACGTTTCAAGTCATATTATTTCATTTTACTGATTGTTTTTTGTTTATAGTTGACGTACTGATTTAAAGCACAATACATTAGTCGGCTTAGCATACGGATAACTATTTTCTAATTTTTCTGCAATATTTGGTCATGCAACCCCATATATGTTTGAAACGTTAGGAAGAGAAAAAAAATAAGCTTTCTATTGACAAACATATCTCAAAGTGATTAATACTAGTAATATGCGATATTACTATTAATTTATTAATATTATATTATATTTATATTTTTATTATTATTTATATTATATTAATATTTTAATATAACATTCTGTATATTATTTTACAATTTGAAAGATCATTAAATTTGCTTTACTTTGATATAGGTTACTGAATATAGTATAGTCATGCATTTAATGTAAAATGTTGCCAAATTTTGATATACGCTGAAAGAAAAGACTTTCTACTAATCAGTTTAAATCCATTTAGCA
>JABXWE010025959.1:0-17006 GCA_014611495.1 Limonius californicus
AAGTTTCAAAATTGTAATCACGAAAAAAGTGATACCAAAAAAACATGCGTAACTTCCGCTTCCGGTTTCGGATTTTTTTGAAAAGCTTATTTTTTCGATGAATTTTCGATACACCCCCGCATTCCAAAGCGCATCAAAATCGGAGCAGTACTTTCGGCTGTAGGAGCGTCACATACATACCCACCCACAGACAGACATTTTTTAAAAACCACTTTTTTGGGTTCCTAGAGGCCCAAAACGGATATTTCCGTTAAAATCTGGATTTCGAAAATTTTCATGAATTCAATACTTACCCTATACCTATAAGGTATGGGAAAGTAAAAATAAACGCACGAAAATGTTCACGATTTAATTCAATTTTTTGGCCGATATGAATTTTTCAAGTTACTACAAACAGCATAATTAGCGCTCGTACGTCGAAACGTTCAGAGTACGTATACCGTAAAAAATGTCAAACTTTACGATAGAGACGTCAATTGTCAGATGGCAGCACTAGGATTGCCCAATCATGAAATATAAAAGGCAACCCTCGTATATGCATAATCATGCTCTTACTACTTAAAATATGCAGTAGCATATACCATATGCCCTAACCATGTAATATGAATGCAAAATAATATTTTCTGGCACTAAACAATGAAGAACGGGTATTCATGATAAATCAACTTCTTATGTTTAAGAGAAAAAATCTACAAACAAGCGTTTGTCCAGCCTTCAAAAATGTATTGTTAGAAATAAACTACTCAAAAATTAATAGGGATATTGTAATATAAAGCATATATATTCGTATTTGTCGGCTAACGGTCGTCTATTATTGATAATTAGAGCAAACGGCAATGTTAGATGTTAAAAAAACAAAAAAACTCGAATCCAGTTGCAATTGTTTTAACGGTATTAGTGTCAAGTCGAGTTTATGTGTGTTTGATTGAATAATCTTTCTTGTCTTCTTAAGATCTTTTTTGTACATTGTTTTTTTATTCGTGTTTTACATTTGCGTTCTTCATAATAAACAACAATGCAGAGAAACCATTTAACAATAGAACAACGAAATTTCACGTGCTCTTTCGCACCTTAGAGAAACAAGTACGACTGCGACAAGGCCTGGAAGTGGATCATTTCGCATCACAACACCTCTTGAGGATCGACTTCTGATAATTAATGCAAGAATGCACCCCTTTTCAACTGCTCGACATCTACAGCAAGTGCTCCAGAATGCCACAGGAAATTGAGTCTCCGACCAAACTGTGAGAAATCGATTGTTTGAGGTAGGATTTACCTCATACCGCCCCCTTAGATGTCCTGCAAGAACTATGGCTCAACAAAGACAGGATGGAATGGTCAAGAGGTAGGCTTCAAGAAGCGACGCCGTGAGATGACATATTGATTTCGGACGACTCCAGATATTGTCTCAGAAACCATAGCCGCCTTCAAAGAGTATATCGTATCTTACCTCAGTATACCCAACCAGTCGTTGCCTGTGGTGGTGGTGATGTTATGGTATGGGCTGGAATGTCTTTAGGGTGGCGCTCTGACCTCCATATCTTCAATGGTACACCCACAGGCCAACGTTATGCCCAAGAGATCATTATGGACCATGTTCTGAACCGTCGCGACGCTGTTGGACGGGTTATTTTGTTTTTCTTGACGACAACGCAAGGCCGCATCTTACTCAGGTTGTTTTAGAGATGCTTCGAAATGAGGAAATAAACCATCTTGCTCTTCCTCCGCTATCTCGAGACCTCAACCCCATCGAGCATGCATGGGATCTTTTGCAGAGACAGCCGGATCATCATAATCCAAGGTCTACTACTTTGTAACAGCTGAGGGATGTATTGCCGGTACTGTGGCATCAAATTCCACAAGAACATATTGATAATTGCATTGAGAGTATGCCAGCAAGGTGCCGAGCTGTTATTATTGCCAAAGGAAGTACCACACGGTATTAGAATTTAATAAATGTAAATTAAGTGAAAGGAGACAAGAACGATTTTCATTATAATTTTGTTAAATTTCTTCGTTAAACGTACCTTTGTTGTATTTTTCATGTTCATTATTAAAAAGACGTTACATTTTGTTGTTTTGGCAATTTTTTATTATATATTCAGTTGGTGTTGCCTTTTAAGTGTCTTACACTACAATATCCCTATTCATTTTTGAGTAGTTTACATTTTTGAAATGTTAGTCTTGATGCAGTATAAATATTAATTAGTGTTTGTTTTTTTTTCAGACAAATTGACACAAGGATGGTGTTTAAAACACGGCTTCATGTTACATTTTATGTTCACCATGTCCCAGCCTGCACCTTCATTTAATCCACATATATCACTAGCATTTCCTGATCACTTAGTAATAAACACTGGCCATTGCATTCACATTTTAAATATATCGATATTAGAACCGATCCGAACGGTAGTTGCATTTACTCATGAAAAAGATTACATTAGCAAGGTAGTATCGCAAGGCGTGATCTGCAATTGTAATGACACCCTGAGCGAGGTTTCCGAGTCTCCGAGCGAGCTTTTCGCTAATAACAGTGTAGTAGATGCTATTTTAGAAGATTTTAGTGAGTACGATTTAGAAGGTAATGATCATAATAAACCATTTCACGAATTAAATATTAGCTGTGAGCCATTAAATGTGACTGGTAAAAATTATCATAATGCACTTGTGCAGAATATCGTAGACACAAGACTGAAACATTTGCAAAACGCTACTAAAGACTGCTTATTCTCAGTGCCACAGAGTTCCGGGTTGCAAAAACAAATGGAAAAATCCAAAATTGACAAAAAGATCGCGGAAAAGGCGTACGAATTTATAGAAGAAAACGAAAAGTGCGAAAAGTTGAGTTTATTTCGCAAGAAACGACTTGCCGATAAAAAGTACGAATTTTCAGAAGATAATAGTGAAAATATTGTTCCATTTTATTCATTAAGGCGCGAAAGGCGGTTCTTTTACCGACCGCAAAATTATTGCATAAGGTCCCCCGAGTTTACGAATACTTTATTTTTAAGCCCTCGATCGCCTGGTCTGCGATCGCCGATGCAATCCCCCAATTCACGAAACGGCCAGTTCTCGCCAGGTGGTGCTCGTAATATATATTGCCCTGTTATACGTAGCTACCCTTATTATTCCAAGTCTCCTATTAGTCCTAAAGATTCCACTCGCAAATTCAATGTTTACTCACCAGGTTTGGATAGCGACTGCTCCGATTCTGATTCTAGACTGATTTTACGGCAAGTCCATAATTTTTCTACCTCACACTCCACTGATCACAAAACTCATCAACATAGCGGCTTATTAATAGTAGATTCCAAGCGTGATGAAACACCCAAATGGATCAAGAAGGTTGTGAAGCGATATTCCAGTGTTGATTTTGAGAATAGTTCCCTATTGTCTGGACAGAGCAGAGGTAATGAATAGCGATAACGTTTCTCATACAGGTGATTTTGCAGTGTGTTTTTCTATTAAAATTAAGAGGGGCCCTGAAGTAGTGGGGATACACAACTTCCTTAGAAAATGCAACAACAGCTAATAGGGGACTTAAGTGTGTAGTTAAATTTAGAACATTTTTGAAATGTAAAAAGGATTTTCTTCATCATCAGGAGATTAACGATAAATTTTAAAGCGTTTTACTTTTTTTGCAATAAATACACTTAATTTTTTTAAATGCGGCCTTAATTTGTTGCGTGTTTTATGCAGGGTTGCTCATTACCGCATCAAATGCCAATATTGGAATTATTAAAATTATTTAAAAGTATATCTTTTTAATTGTGCACATTTTAAAAATTTCGATGCGGCATAGCACCTTCAAAGTAATATTTTTTAAATAGAACACCCTGTATATTTTTACATTTTTGAATTCAGCATAAAATTGACTTTCCAACCATCTGGTTTTTAATTTTGGATAAGATGTTGCCGAGTTTATCTATAAAGTGTGAAAATTTTGGTCGGCATAAGGTTTAACAAATTAATTCGGTGCACAAATTCAGTTTTTTGATTTCTCAATTTTTTCATATAGAACACTCTGTATTTTATTATATTTTTGAATTGTCGCGTTAATTCTCCTCAATTTTTATTAATATTGTCATATACCTAAAATCGATATTTTCAGAAATATTTTTACTTTTTCATTACAAACCATTGAAGTAATAAACTTTTTGTTTCTATTTAACCTAGTAGCCATGATTTTAACATAAAGTGAGTGGGGATTGGAAATGGAAAGTACAACTCTTAACTTTTTCCAAAAGCTATTGTTCACTGTCCAGTCGACCTTCATCCAAAGTCGTGGCCCGAACTGACATAATACTCATCATAATGCAATAGAAAACCCAAGAATTGTAAGTTGATGGACGACATTGTTTGGGGAGGTAATGTGAGCATTTGTTTTTAATAAACATCTGAATGATGCACAATATTTGTATTTCTTGTAAAATAATTTGCCTCAACTCCTGCAAACTGTCCCTCCAATTCTCGCAGAAAATATGTGTTTCCAGTATGACGGTGCTCCAGTACATGTTGCACTTGTGACTTGATAGTTCTTGAATCAAGAATTCTGGAACAGGCAACGCATAATACATAGATGCTTTTGGTACATTTTGCTAGCAGTAAATATGTCGTTTTTGAAAAGACAACATTTATCTTGAACAGAATGAAGGTCACATTGAACATTTATTATAAAAAAAATACTTGAATTGAAATAAAATTATATTTCTATCTACGTTATTAATAATAAATGTAGTAACTTTATATCAAAATCATGGCTGTTAGATTAGATAGAAAAAAGAAATTTAATAATTCAGCGGTTTGTAATGAAAAAGTATAAATATCGATTTTATGTATAGGATAATATTTATAAAAATTGTGGAGAATTAACGCGACAATTCAAAAATATAATAATATACAGAGTGTTCTATTTGAAGAAAGCGAGAAAATACTCTGCGAAATCAATTAAATTTGCGCTGGTGGAAAAAAGACCATGTATAATAAAACAAATAATTGGTGGTTGTGTCGTTTTAGTACATCTTGGCTACATAACTTCAAAATATGTATTCTTAATTAATCGTAGTACTCATGCACTGAATTAATTTGTTAAACCTTATGCTGACCAAAATTTTCACACTTTACAGATAAACTCGGCGACATCTTTTCCAAAATTAAAAACCAGATGGTTGGAAAGTCAATTTTATGCTGAATTCAACAATGTTAAAATATACAGGGTGTTCTATTTAAAAAATATTACCTTGAAGATGCTATGCCGCATTATATTTTTTAAAATGTACTCTTTAAAAAAAAGAAATACTTTTAAATATATTTAATAATTTCAATATTGGACTTTGATGCGGTAATGAGCAACCCTGTATACCATAAAAATTTTACTGCCACTCTTCAATAATCCTTACGTTTGACCTTTTTCTGGAAGAAAAACTGGTAAGGCATTAATGCGGTCTTGTAAATTATTTAATTAATTATATCTTTAAACATTTAATTTTAGGCAAAAAGAATATTTTTGTTTTTAGGGGAACTTCTAAAACAATCTGCTTTTGCTATCTCTTAACATAATTAATATTTTTTAATTAAATAAAGCATTCGTTTTTGAAAATAGTTTATTTTTAATTGGACAACAAGTGATTTTATTTATAAAATATTCAAAATTCTATGAGTTTTCTTGGCAATAAAGTACTACTAATTTTGTAGATTTCTAATGACTTTTGCACCTATTGCAAATCTGAAATTGGTATTAAATTTTAAAACATGAAACCGAAAGGAAAATATTAAAAGTCTTATTTTAAACTTCGTCAATTATAAGTGTAGTTCTGGAAGAATATTGCTTAGGCCTGTATGACACGGCACATAATTTATTCACAAAATTGTGCAAAACACTTATTACACTTAACAGAATTCTGTACAAAAATGTGTCTGTGAGTATGCGCAAATCGGTGCAAGTTACGTTGATATCTGTGAAAAAACTGTCAAAATAGTCAGGACTGTCGATAAAGTAGAATTCTAAAAAGATTTTATAATGTTAGATTAATACATAAGTTCGTAGCGCTTTTATTTATTTATTTATTTTACATAAATGCACGACAAAGCAGCAATAAACGCGAGAGAGATAAGAGAAAGTGCGGAAAATGTCGGCAGGCAGGGTAAACACGTGGTAAACATATTCTTCTCTGCCCTCTGTGATTGTTAACAAAAACTAAAAGCTGCTCGTTTGCGCATCGATGCGACGCCGACTTTGTACAAAATTCTGTAGGTTTTAGGACATGAATCTACAGAATTTTGTACAAAATATTGAACCGAACTTTACTGTATGAGACGTCACAGAATTTTGTAAAAAAGTTTGTATAAAATTCTGTGTCGTGTCGTACAGGTCTTATGATTATTGATTTGAAATGCCAAATTGAAGCCTTATATCTACCAAAAACATTGAAAGTTACATAGCAAGAGCCCTTTCTAGTGGAATAGCCAAACTATACAGGGTTGAATTTTCATTAGCTAGCTTACCATATATCTTCGGTAATATTAGAAATACAAGAAAAAGTCAGAAGAATAACTTCCTTAGTTCCAGTTTATCTACAACATACCGACAACTGTAATTTTTCATGACCTACTAATTTTTGGGAAAAATGTCCTACTTTGATTTTTCAAATAAAACACCCTGTATATTTTCTTTGAGGCTTTCGCGGTTTCTTGAACTGCCAATATTACAATTTACTTTCGGCTTAGACCGCGTCGTTATTTGGGAACTACACTCAGCATTATCAGGTAAAGCCCGACCTGTAGCTTGTATGCAGCAGACCGCCCCGCAACGAATTACCTAATAACAAGGTAATATTAAACCTTACCAACATGCTGCTAGATGAGCAAACGGCAGCTGTACTAAAGAAAGGGTTTAATTATGCTGTAGCACCCAAGCGCATTCCGGTGTAAGACATAGTATCTAGCGTAGAAGCAGCAATTCACAGACTACCTACAGTAATTTCTGAAAGTATAAGACAGGATGTGTCAAGCATTATTACTTTTAGTATTGATTACTGCTTAGAAGGTTGTTCTCTGTAATCTTCAATTTTTTTAAATAATTTGCTTTAAAGCTAGTATGACACAACGCAAAATTTTGTACAAAGTATTTTTATATGTTGTATGGTGTCATACAGAATTCTCTTCAGATCTGCGTCGTATCGATGCGCAAACTAGCAATTTTTAGTGTTAATCAACTATCACAGAGGGCAGAAATGTAAATGTTTTACCACGTGTATACGCCGCCGCGCTGACGCTAACCGCACTTTCTATTATCTCGTTCACGTCTTCTATTCATTGCTGTTCATGTAAAATAAATACATTCATAAAAGCGCTACGAACTTATGCACCAACCTAATATTATGAAACTTTGACCGAATTCAACATTATCCACAGTCATATGATTATTTAGACATTTTTCTCACAAAATTCTAGTTCATGTCATACATGGTTTGCAGAATTTTTTCCAAAATTCTGTATCCTCTCATACTAGCCTAGGAGTCCTAAAGTATTTAGAAATATGTTGTGAATTTGGCCTGTTAGTTCAAATTACCGAATTATTATAAATAATCTAGTTAGCCCAGTTTTCATCAACACCTGGAGGATATACAAAGTGGATATTCCCTGGCATACGGTATATACAGAGACGCTAGTGGCATATAAAATATATGTTATTATAAGAAAAAGGAAAGGAAATTAACTTAAAGTTCTTAAAAACACGTTAAAAGTTTATAAAATCCATTCTTGTAAATTGCTTTCAAACAATAATATAAGATAGTCATCGAATCGATAATCACTTAACAAAAAAACATACCCAAACACATTTCATTTTTAAAATAAAATTCTACTTGTCAAATTTTCATCAAAATAAATTTGCCCACAACTTTTTCTTCAAAATTATCAATTTTGTTAACTAAACTCCTGCTGATAGACATTGTAGCCAAAGCATTTAAACAATCGTTACGCATGGTGTTTCGTAAGAAGCTTTTTTAATGTGGAAAAGCAGCAATAATATTGAGAAGTCTCAGTGTTTCCATAAAGGTTTCTTCAAGATTATTTTTTAACAAAAATTTTAAAATATTTACAGCACCAGATATTTCTTTAAAGTCTTATCTTGTGTATATAACTTCTAACTCGCTTTTTAACATCTTAGGGAGCATGGGATAAAAAGAAACTACTCTGTCTAAAATATAAGTATAAGTTTATAAGTCCCTGCAGAAAAACGATAGGTGTAACAAATGTTCTGTGCTCTTCTCTCCATTTTTTGTTCAATTTAAATTCGACGTGGGCCTGCCTAATGTTTTAATTTGAAATTTTACTTCAATCGAAAGTCTTGAAAATTCAATCTTAAAAAGGTTATTAACACTATTCATTGTTTACTAGTCACAAAACTGCAGTTTGGAATTGAAAACTTTGAGCGCGGGCGAATCTGTTCGGCCCACTAAATGAACGCTATAATCAATAATCACCATATACGTACGGTCAGACGATGTTTGCCGAATACAAAAAATTGTGGGGGGCGAATAGATGCCACCTTCACGTCTGCCGATTTAAATGCGCAAAGCGATCGCGAACTTTGCGGCGACAATCGCGGAATGGATGACAATTTAAACGATAAAACGTTGGCTATAGAAAACAAACTTTTGTAGAGTTAGTTCATTTTTTAAGTATTATTTAAATACGGAAAAGAAAAGATTAATTTTTTAATCAGGGAGGGGGCGCACCCGTGCCCACTTATTCAAAAACCGCCACTGAAAACCATATACGTTTTGTTGTTTCTAATATCTAGTAAAAAATAACAGTAATGCAAAATAATAGGATGTTACAAACGTTGTTTGTTGTTTTAATATTTCACTCATTATTTAAAAGCTTTTATTGATAATCTGTTTTCTGAAGGCTCTGTTAAGCTGCGTATTCACTTGAGCATTTTTGCGTGCACAGACGTTGTGCTTAATAACTTTTGCTGTATGTGTGTTAATTGATGAGTCGAAATGTCTCGAAGAAATGCAACAATTGCAAGTGCAGTATTTATTGTAATGCACTGTATTAAAAAACAAAAGAATAAAAAGCAAACCAAGCATGGTGGATTACACAGCTATATTGTAGCCGGCAGTTGTATAATGGATGAAATTTATTATCAGACATGAAGTTACAAGAAACCAGTGCTCACTTTCATAATTTCGTTCATATGTTATCTCAGGACTTTGGATTTGTAAGTAATGCTATTGGTCCCAAAATAAAGAGGATGGATGCAATCCATTCCATGATGAAATGGCTATTTTTCACACACACAAATTATGAACCAACCGCAATTAAAAATCTCGTCCAAACTGAGCAATACGTGCGCGCAAAATTCCTTTGAGGTGGTCCCCGAGACCGACAACCGATGGAGCGTGTGCGTGCGTGCTCAGACCTTGCGCGCACACCTTGTCTGCCGGTACTCATTTGATCATTTTTGCACGAAAACAGTTCGTGCGCGCAAAAATGCTCAAGTGAATACGCAGCTTTAGAGCTGCAATATTTTTAATACAAACAATTATGAAGCATACTTGAATTTTTTATTTTTAGTGGGCCCCTATATTTGTGTGTATCTAACGTGTCAATAATTACATTATATACATATATATAAATATACTACACCACTAGTAAAACACTCAATATAGACAATTATGTGCTGCTTATTTCCACAGTTACAGTTTTTGCAATAAAAATGGTTGTTTCTAAAATATCTCATATTTAATTTTAATTAACTTATTATTTTTATAAATTTATCACAGATGATTACAACATACCAATCGAAATACCCCTACTCGTTCAAACCCTAACTGAACAACATTTAGATATTGTACCAGAAATTAAAGCTGACCAGGTGTCTGAGACTCAACTTATTATCACACAGCGTACTTGTGATTGCGATCAATTTGTTCAAAGCAGAGCACAAAAATTGTGTTTGGATGCTCAGTTAGAATTTCTTCATTGTGAAGATTATGACATTAAAATACTCCATGTAAGTTAAAAGTGGACACTTTCTAATAGTCTCTTAATCACGGTGATATATTTCTTCCAGATTTGTCCTTTAAATGGAGATATTGTTTGTAAAGCTGTGATAACAATAGGTGCTCTACAGGATCTTGTACCATACGGAAAGCGCAATTTGTACATAGCGGAATGCATTTTTACTTGGAATATAGCAAGTAACGCTTTTGCAGTGATTGAACCACCAATTAAATACAAGCTGCAGGCGCAATGGTGCAGGGTTGAAATGCCTCTTATAAAGATTCCTTCCATAGTTCATAGGAAGGTTCTAATTATGGATCACCTTTATCAGGAGTCCAAGCGAAGACTCAGGGATTATAATAATTGCTTTGAAATCTGTATGGACAACAGGAAGCTGTGTATGATCAGCACTTACTATACAGTTATTTTACATTTATTTAATTTGGTATGTTTTGCAGATGATGGTAGCGGTACTTCTGAAGAAGAGTACTACGACGAATACTCTATTCCAAGTGATAGTGATTAGGAGAATTTTGACTGAAACAGGACTCATCCACTCGCATCTAGTAATTTAATAGTGTTGTGAGGGTGTGTGTATTAACCAGTTAATCATTTTAAATTTAAGAAAATTGTATCGTAACATTTATCATCATTTTAAAATTTATAAGGGCAGCCTTACTGTTTTCTGAAACTGTAGTATACACACACACCTTATTGTTTGAATGTGATTTTAGATTTTCTGTAAACAAATCGCATTAATAGCTATGTGTTTGCATTTGCACAGTCCATGTCTACACATATAGCAATTTTCCAATTTACAAAACTATAAATTCATTGTAAAGAAATTTAAAATAGTAATTGAACTACTGGAAATCAGTCACATGTGGAAGAGGTGCGGCAAGTTAGGTATAATTTATTATTTTTTTATTAATAAGTTTATCTGTGATGTAAAGTTGTGACATTTAAAAATAAATATTTGTAAATAGAACTTACTGTGTTGATGAAGATGTACGCTGATGGTATAATTTATTTATAACCTCATACAAATGAGAAAATGCAGCAAAAAGTATAAGAGTTGCTGAAAATTATAACATGGATACCCCGTAATCAACTTTTAATTTTTTTTTTTTGTAATATTGCATTACAACTAGTCTGAAAGACTAACCAGTAATTTTTATCTAACTTTTTCTTCTTTCATTATAGGTTTACAACCTGTTTTTCTTCACCCTTATGAAAATTTTTATGGCGAGTCTGCTGAAGATGTTAGCCAGCTTTCAACGCATCTTTTTGGTGGTCTTCCTGGTAGTCTCTTTCCTAGAGGTTTCGAGTTCTTTGCTATCCTTATTAATCTATTGGCAGCTCTTTCTACATGATCATTCCATTCTTTTTGCCTCCTCTTCACGAATTTTCCTATATCGGCAACATTACATTGTTCCCTAATATGTTTGTTCCTTATTCTGGTCTTTCCTACAATGGTCCTAAGTGTGTTCATCTCTGCAGTCCGCAAGAGTTGTTTTGTTCTTTTTGTATCTGCTCTAGTTTCGGATCCTTAGACTAGTGTTGGCCTGACTATAGTCTTATATATTTTCACCTTACTGTCAACGGATATGTATTTGTTACGCTATGTTATGTCTGAGTAATCCTGATATTCTGGCCCCATTCCAAGTTTGTCGTTTTACTTCTTCATAATTGTTTCTATTACTTGTAATGTCTATCCCTAGATATTTAAACTTCATGACCTGCTCTATCATATACCCCTCTATCTCTAGTTTGCAGCGTAAGGATCTTTAACAATTGTCATAGACTTTGTTTTTGTTTTTGATACAATCATATTATAACTTGGATGTCGTAGCCATTCTACATAAGAGCTTCTGTAGATCGTCCTCCTTTTCCTGCGGTGCGGGTTGGCCCCGCGGCACTCGGGCCTTAGGCCCATTGTGCATACCGCCGTTTAATTCCCCTCTTGGAATAGGCCGGTGCCAGTCGCAAAGGCTAGCACATATAGGGATGAGCCTTATGTCCTCTGCTTCCAGGAACGCTGCACCGAACTGTTTGTGTCACAGGGTCATAAGTCTGACGCACTGGCATAATATGAGCTGGGAAGATTCTTCATCTTCCCCGCAAAGTCTGCAGATCGGGTCATTTACGATGCCGATTCTGTGCAGATGTTTATTGTGATGATAGTGCCCCGTTGGGAGTCCTGTTACGATCCTAATTTGCTTCTTACTAAATTTTAGAAGTTCTTTTGACGTCGACAGCGATATCTCTCCAACAAAGAGTTTAGCTTGCCTAGGTCCCTGCTGTAAAGACCATTCATGAAGGAACCGGGTCCAAATCTATTTCTTCGTTACCAGCCTTATGTTGCAATATGGTATCCCTAGAATTGGCTCAGGTCCAGGCGGGTCCCCATTGGAGCCCTGCCTAGCCACTGATCCGCCTCTTCGTTACCGTCGATGTTGCTGTGACCTGGTACCCACAGCAACTTTACCGAGTTCTGTGTGCAGAGTCTCGTCAGCGCCGCTCGGCATTCAGATACCAGCTCCGAAGACACCCTGAAAGAGTTCAGGGCTAAGAGAGCGGCCTGGCTGTCCGAGCAGAGGTAAATATGTTTGTTGGTAAAACCTCTGTCTAGGTTTTCATAACCACAGGCCAGGATGGCAAACATCTCAGCCTGGAATACTGTGGCGTACCTGCCCAGTGAGAACGAACGCCTCACTCTAGGTGATTCGCCGTAGACGCCAGCCCCTACGCCAGCCTCCGTCCCAGAGCTGTCTGAGAACCAGACAAGGCCCTTAGGAGTGAGGAGGTTATGGCCTCGGGTATCCCAGTCCTCTCTATAAGGGATGACTGTTTTATATGGTGTGTTGAAGGAGAAGAAGGGTACCATTCGATCACTCCTCATGCCGAGGGTATCTTGAGCCTCTGCCATAGTTGACAGGACCCGCGAATGCCTCAGCGTTCCCTCTACCTTTGTCCACTGCCCCCCACACTTAATTAAGCCTATAGGCCGCCCTTCTAGCCTCAGCCTCAATCATAAGATGAAGGGGCACGAGTCCGAGAAGGGCTTCCAAGGCCGTTGTGGGTGCTGTTCGCATAGATCGTCCTCTGTATTATCTAACTTAAATTAACTAAATGGTTATGCTAAGAATTCACCCACCAGTGTTCTCTCAGCTCTATTTTGCAACACTTTTCCTCTGCTCATTTTACTGACACTTTCACATCTCTCTACACTCGTACTTCTGGGCAAGGTATTTTATTTCATGTGTCACCACTGTTATCCCTAGATCCCTGTGCATATCACTGTTCCTAGGGCGCATCTACGATGCTCCTTAGTACTTTGTTCTGGAAATCTTCAATTTGGTTAATATTAGTTTTGCATCCCTAAAGTCCATTATAGTTTCTTTGAAGCAGTAGCCTTAATACTATTTCCTTGAAGTTTTATTAATCTCTCTGAGATTGATTTTAGCAACTTTTTTTCCTGTTGTTCAAGTTTTGACGTCGGGTTTTGCCGTAACTGGTTTGTCGAAACATCTGTTTTCTGTGATATTTCCTCCTTTTCTTTGGGAATGCTTTTGGGTCCCATCTACACAATGTTTATTTTATGTCTTACTTTCTTTTGCGTTGTTTCGATTATTTCTGGTTACTTCGTTTCTTATCTTGTGCATCCCTTTGGCAACTACGCATCCTCTATAGCTGGTTGGATGGGCTTCGACACAGTTGGCGTATTTTGGTTTGCTGTTTTCATTTATTTTGTATTCTTTTGTGTGGTGTTTTCAAGCATCTTGATCCTCTGTTGCAGCATCCTTGGGTGTGTCCATAAGTTTGGCATTTCTTGCATTGAGAGACTAGTTTTGATTTTCTTAGAGGTTCTATTTCAGCCTTCATGCCTAGTATCCCTTTTATCTCGTATATTTTTTTAATATCTTGGTCGTTTCGGAAGCTTAGCATAAATACCGGAAGGGGTTTCTTATCTTTTCTCTGCAGAATATTAATGGCTTCTATTATTTTATATCCTCGGCGATATAAATCTTTTACTATGTGCCATGACTTTTATATTTCTTATTCGTTTATTTTCGTATGAGTGCAATAAGTGCTTTTTTTCATTTAGTAAGTTTGTTAGTGGTCTGTATTCTTCTGTAGAATCTATGTTTATTTTTACTTGCTCTTATTAATCATAAGTGCTTGAAATGTAAACTTTTCTGACTTTAATTCGCGTTGTAATGAATTATAGTCTTTAATTTGGCTCAAAACAATTGACGGCAGTTTCGGTATTTTTACTGCATTTTATTTTTGTAACTGTTCAGCTTCTTGCTGTTGTGGTGACATTTCCGGCAATATAGTTATTTTTCTTATTTTGTTCTTTTCCTTTATCACCCATTCCGTTTCTCTGATGATTTATTCTTCATCTGTGTAATATTCTTTTCTTGTTGGGGTTTTTGTTCCATCTGTGCACTTGGCACCAGTTTCTGTTCATTTCCCTTATTTATTGCTGCTTGCATTTCTGCTAGTCGCTACTGTAATAGGAAAACATTTTGTTGCAATTCAATTCTTGCATTTTTCTCTTCTTAACATGCATTATATAAGGTAATTTCATTTGAGGTTTCTATTTCACTTTTAATTTATTCTTGCTTATCTGCCATTGCATCAGTGGCGTCGGAGGTCGTTGATATCAAAATCTTCGACACCTAACACCTGGTATGTAGGTTTTCGCTGCGTCTGCATCTCCATTGTAGGTCATTCGATAACCCACTATAACGCTCTCTTTTTCTAGTGTTGCGCTTTAACGGTCACACACATCCTTAATCTTCGAAACTCAAACAACAACTTTTAACATTCATTCGCAAGTTCCTCCTCTGTATTAAATTAAACCCTTACATTTTCATGCAAAATCTATATATGTAACAGCTACTATATAATCATGTTTTGAATTGTTTTGACTAAAAAACTGTATGTCTGAAGATAAGTAGTGAAGATAGATTGAAGATAAGTGCATGGAGATCTCATAAATGATAGATAAATATTGGGTTAAATGAGGAAAATTGTTCAGCATCTCTAAGGCCGTGTTCCCACCAAAAGCAACCGGCGACCGCAACGCAATTGCAACGCAACAGCAACGCGACTCGGCGCTAATGTTAAAATACACGTGTTTCCACCTACTAAAAGGCAACTCAACTGCAACGCAACCAGTTGCTAACTGGTTGCCGACAGCGCTGCATACCGCGTCGCCGTCGCCAGTTGCGTTCTACAGTTGCCAAGAACTGCTGGGTCATGGCGGACGAGACAGCAAAATCTTGAATTTTGTGGCCCTTGTTAAAGCACACGCATGTTTATATAATTAGACAAAGCCATCTTATACACATCAAAGAAAAAGCCTGGGTAGAAATTATACAGGGTGTATCATTAATATTGCGAAAAAATTCAGGGTGAGATAGGACAATAATGCCATGTAAACAACAATAGCAACAACAACAATAAGTTATAACAATTGTTGAAAATGACTACCCCCCAACATCAATACAGGCTTCTAATCTGCGACGCATTGATTGGCGAACACGTTCAAAAATTCCGGGTATGTGACGAATTGTTTGACAAGCTGCTATTATACGAATTCTTAATTCCTCGAGCGTTTCAATCGGGTTCGTATAAACCAAATGTTTAAGGTGACCCCAGAGGAAAAAATCCAATGGATTTAAGTCCGGAGATCGCGCAGGCCAGGGTTGTATGCCTCCTCGACCTATCCAACGGTTTGGGTACACAGTGTTCAAATATTCTCGAGCAACTAAACTGAAATGAGGCGGAGCTCCATCGTGTATGAAATACATTTGTAATCTTAATGGCAGTAGGACGTCTTCCAATAGCATCGGCAGCTCCTCTTCAAGAAAATGGCGATAAATTGGTCCAGTTAACCTCGCTGGTAAAAAGAATGGACCTATCAAGTGGTCTCCGACAATTCCGATCCATACATTCACTGAAACCTGATGTTGTAAACATGTTTATATGAACTTTTATTCTTATTTTTATGCAAGGAATCTCACCCTGAATTTTTTCGCAATATTAATGATACACCCTGTATAATAAATATATTTTCATGTGACGAGCACGACGTTTTGTTCAGGACTGCCGAAACAAGAAATTTCAAAACAGTTGATTTCAGTAAGAACACAAGAGCAACTCAACTGAAGTTGCGGTCGCATTGCAGTTGCGTTGCCGTTGCCAGTTGCTTTTGGTGGGAACACGGCCTAAAACTACTTGGATCCAATTTAAATTTCTATTAATTCTGCCTACTATTCAGCGCCGGATTTAAGCATAAGCAACATAAGCAGCTGCTTAGGGGCCCGCACCACAAAGGGGCCCGCACCACAAGTAAAAAAATATAAAAAATATATTGTTACGCCACTGTGTTGCGTATCAGAATGTCCTAGTGCCATGATGAATCACCCAGAGCGCTCGTGTGGTTCGCGATTAAACTGGAATGAACTGGAGAATGCATCTCGAAATTTCTAGGCATACGGTCACGAGAATATAAGCCTGTAGACGCGGCTGTGATTAGGCAGTTTTGACTTGGCGACCTTGGCGTTAGTTACGTGACATCGGGTTGAAGTGTTAGACATTTTGTAAAGACAGAGTCGTGTATTGTATTTAGAAAGTGTTTTTGGTGTAATAGTTGTTTAATAAATAACAATATCAAAATGGACCGCCACAAAATACAAACTAATCGGCATAAAGGGAAAGAAATGTTCAAAAGTGGAAGTGCAAAGAGAAAGATTGCAAAAGAAAAAGGGAAAAAGATTGAAGAAATTTTAGCTAAATCACGCCGTTTAACCGACTACATGATAAAGTGTAAGCCTGATTCATCTAGTAATCTTAAAAGCAGAGTAGGCCTAGATGTAGATGAAGACACACCTTCTACCTCCACTGAAACCTCTAGCCAGCACAATATCTTCCAAGACGAGGAAATGGTAATGGTAAGATACTATACTATTACGGCTAGA
>JABXWE010025960.1:0-14597 GCA_014611495.1 Limonius californicus
ATTTCATTGATTGTGCAAAGTGGATGAAATCTGACCCAGAAGTAAAATCTTTGGTTTAACATTTTGCGGAAGCTGCAATAAGAAACTGTCGTATCCAAGATATACCTACCTTAATTTACACAGTTTTTAACCAACTTCTCACTTTCATATTCAATTGGATATTGTTCTCAATTGGAAATTAAGATTGGAGTGTTAGCTTTCCAGAACAACGGAGTCTATCAAAATCGGAGAAGAAACAAAAAAGTTATTTAAATTTGAATGGTGTGATGTAAAAACATTGAAACCCAAATCCCAAAACAATGTCGAATTTGAAAAAAAAAATTACTCGGTGATTTAATAACCTTAAATAACCTTAGATATACGTGTTAAAGATTTTCACACATGTTCAGAATCACCCTGTATATTTTGGGTTGCCTATTTTTTTAATGGTAGGCTCGTGATCTGTGAATCACCCTATATACTTGTATTGGTATAAATAATAATTTTTACTGTCAAAAGCTGTTCTCTAGAAATTTGGATTCACAACAGGAAATATTTACTATCGACAACTTTTTCAAAAAAAATCGGTAAAATCAATAATACCGTGTTCAGCGCAAGAAACAATGAATCAAGATTACGTGTCAAAAGACGTTTCACGCCTCCGCTGTACATATCTTTTAAATTAAAAAAAAATATATTGTTTTTTAATCGATCAACAACTTCATTAACAATATTAATGTGCTCTTTATAGTGTATAGGAAATACACTAGCGATGTATACAGGGTATATCAGAAATAGGTACAAATATTTAAACCAGTAATAGATTGGCTCAAGTAGAATTCAATGGTACTATTCATTTTTCAAAAATCATTAAGTTTATATTTTTTTGAATTAAAAAATAAAATAAAATTTTGTTTGAGAACTGCTGATGATACATAGAAAATGCATTTAAGCTGTAGAAGGTTATTACCCAACTGTAAAGTAACTCCAAAGTGGCAAACACGTAAAAACTTGTCTGACTTGTGATAACTGAATAGAAATTACTGACCTACCTAATAGTATTGCTTTGTGACAGGTGATAAGAAATTTTTTTGTATACTTCTACCTTACTCTCCTTTGCATAACATGTCTTTGAACTCAAATTTTTGTTATTATCCGGCGGTACTCAAACAATTTTGGGTCATATTTTCAATTATTATTTTCTCATATCTTAAGGGTCCCATTGCCAAAGAAATGTTTTTTCTAGTTTGTATAAATTGTAATCTACCATCCGATTTCATATTTGTACTTATTTCTGATACACCCTGTATATTAGTTTTTTTAATAATTTAGAAAGTAGTCGATGACCATATTACAGAGCGCTAACCTAATTAAAATTCTTACAAATATTCTAGCAGAAAATATTTTTTATAAAATTTTTAATATATGCACAAAAGGCATCTGAAATATTTTGACTATTACAACTCTCTAAGCAAGGCATATATTAAGACCAACCCACAGTTATGTTAAAATTCGAATCCACGCCCTCCCGCTTTGTAGCAGCCAACTCTTCCTACTTCACTAGCGATCAACCCTAAACAATAAAAAATCTAAAATTACTGAAGCTTTCAATCAATTCAACTCAATATCATTGATTAAAACACACATTCTCAAGCACCTTTTCACCAACAGCGCTTTTCAAGACAAGGATGCGGGCCACACGTTAATCCTGTTTATGATCATTGTTAACGTTGTTTTATTTTACAGTTTTGTCCTGTATATTACTGAAGTTATTGTAGCACTAATAAACAAGCATTTATTATTCCAAGCCGCTTCAAATCTGCTCCACGGGGGTGCATACGGTTAGCGGTTAACATTGATCACACGCTTTCAGGAAGAATAGGTGTACAATTAAGGAGTATTCTAGTGCACGTGGTCCGATAAGCACGCCAAGAGGGGATGGATGCGTGTGACAAGTCATGCAGGGGTTAGGGAGTTTTATCTAAGTGCAGGAGGCTGAGGAAAATTTATGAATTTATCAATTTATTCAGATTTATAACCCGAAGGTGCAGACATTTCACCAAGCGTGCATCTTAGTTTGAACCCTATATTTCTATTTTTTGATCGTGAATACATTCTGGATGTTTACAAATGATTGTTTTGTTGTTTACATTTGCAATTGCAATCGTTTCCAGGGAATAGTTATATACTTTTCGATCTGGCTTAATCAGTTCTTGAAAGTCAGCAAAAGTTCGATGATATTTAAAATTAAGTTTGAACCCATAGAAACCCGTGAATTATTGTGTACATTAAAGGTATTTTACGAACAGAATTTATAATGTCTATATTACAATTTACTTTCGGGTTAGACCGCGTCATCATTTGGGAACTACGCCCAGCATTATCAGGTAAACACCGACCTGTAGCTTATCTACTTTTACAAGCATAGAAGTTTGAGCAATATTTGTTCGTAGGCCTGCTTGCCTAAACAGAGCCGTGTGCTTAGATTATTTAAACCTTGAGGCGCACAAGAATTTAATATTAATGTACTTTGTTTACTAGGACAATAATACTTAATCGGCATATGCCTGTTAGATGTTTGTGAACCCATACAAACTAACGCTTCGCAAGACTTGCAGCTTGCATCTTCACAGTTAATAGAACCCTGTCCACTATTGTTCTGGCAAACAAAATACTACATTAAGATCAAATCCTTGTCCGCCCCAAGGTTTAAATAATCTAAGCAAACGGCCCTGTTTAGGTAAGCAGGGCCTATGAACAAATATTGCTCAAACTTCTAGAGCAAATGCGTGTAAAGGCGGACAAGCTACAGGTCGGTGCTTACCTGATAATGCTGAGGGTAGTTCCCAAATGACGACGTGGTCTAAGCCGAAAATAAATTGTAATATTGACAGTTCGAGAAACCGCGAAAGCCTCAAAGAATATAGAATTTATAATAACTTTTAGAATTCAAAATCATCATTAGCTCGTTTTTGAACCAATGGTAGTGTAATCTTATCAATAATTCGAAGGTAACTTGGGTTAGCCCTCATCTACTCCAAATGTAACCAGTTTTTCCATTAAATCCTTGATCGGTAAACTCTTAATTTTGGGTTATTTAATGGCTAACAAAATGTTTGCATCCGAAAATCTACTATTTTTAAAATTAAAATCTCCGAGCAGTATGTCTAGTTCTGCTTCGGCAATGAAAAAAATGTTTTAAATCTTTGTTGCTTTTCTTAAACGTGTATGATGATTTATTCTAAATTACATCAACAGCTAGCTCCTCGATAGTTGTTTTCTTTCAGATATCCGTTTAAATGAAGGCATACGTGCAAAACTAAAAGTAAGGATTTTGGAAAAATCAAATATTTTTTGTTTTGTACTAAAATGGTGTAAGTTGTGTGAATTAAAACAAAAACATTTTAAACATAGACCCTTTACTAAGTCAAAATGACTTATGTTATTCTTGTACCACTCATCTAGGTACTTGCGATCTTTTTTCACCACGAATATGTTCCAAACTATGATGGCTTTATGTTGCCATCGTGGCAAAAAACGTTATCAACGTATTGCAAGATACACCTTGGGACTAACATTACACCTCCTCTACATGTAGGTAATAAACACAGGAAATCAATCTAAAGTATTTCCATAAATTGTTGTGTTACAGGTACATGAACCAGATAAAGTCTTTCTTCACAAAATCTACCATATGTAAATGTAAATAAACCTAAAACTGAGATAGTATAGTTGCCAAAAGTATACAAATTTGTTAAAATTCGAATATAAGAACTACTTCGTTGTATATTTAATTTAGTCTCGATATGGTTGTTCGAATATTTTCAGACGTTTTTGCTACAAGCAGTACCTCATTTATTACCACTCTACACATTCCAATGACATAGTAAAAGTCTGCAAAAGACCCATTTAAAGCCTGACAACAAAGAAGAAAAATTATATATTTTTTTGCAGTATTTGATCTTAACTATATTAGTAAACCAGATATTAAGGTTGGCTGTTATGGTACTATGTTAACTTTGGAGAACAGAAAATGGAAAAATATCGTGTCATTTACTGAAGAATTACGGCATAGTAAACAATAGTCTTTAAGTTCTATTATGAATTTATATTTTTCACTTTACGACTCAACCCTCGTTTATACGAAAATTGTTTTTTTGATCGAATTTACTTTTTTAAAATATCCCAAAAACTCATTTTTGTTGCTGAATATGTAATATTCTAGTAATTTACATACAAGAGCTACATATAAAAAATATTTCTTTTATCTTCCTAGATTATTTACATTATTGACATATCTCCCTCTATGCGTCAAGATCTTTAATTGTATAACTTTTAAATACAATAATAATATTTTTTTTAAGAAGTAAGACGTGGTGCACTTTGTTGTTAGGTTATTCCTCGTTTGTTTGAGTAATGGTAAATTCCCTTTCCAACGGGTACAATTTGGTATTCTGACAAGTACCTTCTGGTATGGCGTTTGATACTGATCGAATAGCACTCAAACTTTAAATAGTTTTAGGTCCAACGAAGAAAGTCTGCTGTACAAATAAGAAGAACTGTTGAGTATTTAAAATTATGCCCAGTGTTTCGGTCGCATAGCGGAGTACTGCGGACGCCGGTCATACGGTATTCGTAGTCCAGCACAATCCGCACTGGTCAGTACTCGAATGGGTGGACCAATATAGTGGCATCTGCAACCGGTCGTGCTTCGAAGGGTACGTAAAACCGTCGGTCCCGGTTACATCTTTGATAATCGTAAACCATGTAGTGGAACTTCCCTTTTCCGTTCGACGGGTTAGACTAGCGTCCTGCTCGGCATACGTGCAAAGAGGGCTCATAGAACCTACTACATTGTAGGTAATTAATTGGTCTATAATCAGAAGTAGAAGAAGTCCAGTGTTTATTCAGAATGAACATGTGGTGCCACGATTAGATTGTAGATCTTATAGCATAAAATATGGAAAAGGCAACATTGCACCAGGCCGACCATTGCCGACATAAAAACCATTATAATATGAACGCCTTTCCTTATATATGCATTGAGGATAAATGCAATAGGAAAATACTGAAATGTAATTTAATAAAATCAACCGTAATAGTAGAATTCTAAACGCATAAAAGATTAGAATATATTAGCCGAAAACAGCAGATTATGTTATGTTCATGTTCTAAGGTAGGCAACTTTAGTGTTAAAAATTACTTCACCGATGTACTCTACTGTTCCCTCTTCCTGTTTTCTATGCTCGAGTAGAAGATGTAAACAAATACGTAACCTCATCCTAGGCTTGTAGTGTCATCATTGTTTGAGAATTGGATGTTTAGCAGTAGGTTGTTCGAACTTTCCATGGGCACGTGTTGAACTTGCATAGACAATAGAACATGTTTTTTTTTAATCTCTAATCATGACTTCCTATATCCGTAATCGAATCCTATATAAAAAATTTAGGTGACGTCAAACTGAGAAGCGACAATGTGTTTCCTTTTAAATAAAAATGTAGAAATTGGAAACAAAAAAGTGTCTATTTCAAAAGCTGTCTCTGTCAGTACAATCAATTATGGACACCTACTATAGAAAAGCACCGTGATTAGAGCTCTTCGAAAACTGAAGGTTATTAAATTTTTCTGGATTAATTAATACCCCTCCTACACGTGGGTATTGGCCATTATTTTTCTTCTTAATGACAATCCTAGAAGGGACATGATTGGATGAGGGAAAAAATACAGACCGTTTCAGGCCGATTCGGGTGTTAAGCGAATACGGCCGAGCAATCAAACATGTAGATTAATCCAAGCATCGGCTGCTTGTGTCGTGAATCGTGATATGTGCTAAGTTCTCCCCGATCTGGCACAGTTATAGGGCGATTTGTTCTGCAGGGGTGCACCGCTCCCCTACCTTAACAGCCCGCTCTTCGGCACAAGGTACGTGTGGAGAGAGCGATGTGGACAGGGTGTATGTCTTTTAAATGGACGGACACACGTCGCCCACACTCGCATTCGTTATGCAGAATCAACTGCTCTGCCACTCTAATACCGAAATTAATGTATATGCTAATTTTTATTTACTTTCAGGAGGATTTGGATTTTTTAAAGAACGAGTAAACAAAAAATGAGCGAAAGCAGATTTTTCCTTGTGTGAATACGAATTGCGGTTTTGATGTGGGTGTTTTGAATGCGGAAAGTTTTCTGAGGTTTTTTTCTTGGCGGCCACCGGAAAAGGAATTATTTGGAAGATGACAGGCTTCTGCCCATTAAAGGTGCTTTCTTTTTCTACGAAACAATAGGAAACTGGAACATCAAGACTTTAACGTTAAGGGAACCAGGATTGAATTTAGTCTGCATGCACAAGGCATTTTTGAAAACCCTACGGAAAATTCAACTTATATAAGATTATATAATAAGCTACTAGTGGCAATTATATATTTTAGAAAATAAAGCCAAAAATCAACCTCGTAATGTTTTAGATATTGCTGAAAATCTACCATATTTTGGATTAGTAAAGATTTTAAATGTATGACCACTTGAAAGAGAAAGCCTTGATATTTGAGTATTATCAAGAATACGGGAGTGTGGTGGTAGCTCAGCTGGTAGAGCGCTCGCTTTCTGAGCAAACGTCGATTCTGGCTTGGATTCCAAATCACCAAACATAATTTCCCAATCCAGCTTGCAACCGTGAGCTCTTAATACTGAAAACCATCTCTGGAATTTCTGTCGTTCGGGTTCGACGTTAAACCGTAGGTCCCTCCTGTTTCTACCATAGGGCTGAGGAGAAACACGTGGCAGAGAAGAGGCCGATGCCCAACAATGAGACAAAAAGCTGTTGATATATATAATATGCTTTGTAAGAAAAACACGATTTTGTACTTGTGGACTATTTTAAATATATAGATGGACATTATATTTCAAATGAAAATTCGATAATGCATTCAAAATGAAGTTCGCAAGGTATAAAATATACTGCTTTAAGAGACAATTTAAAAGTTTTGCATTAGTTAAGTTAACTTTGTACGAGCTAGGCTCTTTAGAAATGATTTTCGTTATTGATGGAATAGGAAATATCTCGAAAATCAGAGGTTCCAAAACTATCACATACAAATTTAAAACAGCTACTAGCAGTTAAACAAGCCCAACTACGAAAGAAAATGTTATCACATCAAATAATAATTTGTTTCGACCTTTCCAAGTTACAGTAGACGAGGGGTTCTCGAACTGCAGTCAGAAACTGTAATTTAAACAAATTTCTCTTTAATTCGTAGCAGTTGCTTTAAATAAATACATTTCTTTAAAATCTCTTCGGATGCAGCTTCAAAAACCAATACTACACTTCGCACGCCGCACGAAAAAACTTTCCCACCCACGAAGTTTTCAGACACAAAAGGAAAACTTGTTTTCAGTTCCAGCAATTAACAAAACGCTCGCAGGAATAATACCGTGTGGTAAGCGTAGTGTGCCAAATTGCATCGTAGGTCGCTTATCTGTGTTTTACCGTTGATTGATGTCACTGAAGTCTGCACTAATCGGGTACCTTGAAGCACGTGGCGATTGCAGCCTAATTCAGCGGACACGTGCCCCGAAATCCCTGCACAATGATTCATTTATATTTGCGTTCTGATTCCCACAGATACTTCGTGGGGTCGGCCCCGTTGGCTTTTGTGATAAAAGCATCAGCGTGCAATTTATTTTTGTAATTAGATTTAGTTTACGTTATTTCAGCTCCGCAGGAGCGACTTAAAAAACCATTGTTTTGGATACCTTCCTAATCTGTGAAAGTTGTTTAGTGACGCAAATATTTTAATTATTTTGTAAAAATGACATGGTTCATCCAAAAATAATGTTTTGGCGCCGCACAATGTCATATTTGAAACTGATAATTCACACAAATTTAAAATTTTCATGGAATTACCATTATAATCCAAGTGCAATTTATTGCAAGTCTGTATATTGCATAATATTTTTGAAACAAAAGGGATAATTAAGCTCTAAGGTTGCCTGAACACCTTTAATTTTTACATACATATTCTTAATTTCGGTTGTAGTTGCAATAATAACATTAATGTAACCTCATCACAACATACGCTTTGTTTATTACAATTACTTTCATTATTTTTACAAGTTTGCATTAGAATGAAAGTTTGTCTTTTGACATTTCAAAAAGCTAAGAAATATTGTCTTAAAAGGACGATTCAAATTTCCATTAATTAAAAAATTGCGAACAATTTCACAGTTTCTAACATATTCCCTATTGTTTAGGCCTATATTGTTACTATATGAGGATAATCTAATAAGAAAGTTTTGTACATGTTAAAAGATTGATATTTGACAGATAAATGGTTCTCAGAGGCCGAGAACAGCGACACTGTATGTTTATGTCCATGATTTTACCATTGTCTTTAATCGTAGGAAGACATTGTTAAAGAATTCTATTATATTTAATAGTATATACATGGTTTAAACCGGAAGTTTTATAAACTTTTTCATCAAACTATGATAAAGATAAAAAGCTAATCTTAATTGTTTTATAAACATTTAAATTGGGTTAGGAATATTTATACTGTGCTTCCTGTGGTATAAAAAAATCATTCAAATATTTCAAAGTGCTGTGTTTATAAAAACGTCTTATTCATGTATTACATGTAACTTGAATTATAATTATATGCGCACCGTAATAGAAACACCACCTTTACTAAACCACTGCAAAGATTTTTAGTTGTTTTATAAAATAGTTTTTGTGCCGTGGATAATAGCTGTTAAGCTTTGAACTACGTTTTATTCAGTTTGGTGTATAACAAAATATATAACCTCAAACCAATTGTATTCTATAAGACAAACATTAACAAGTCCGTTTATCACTGGGTTCGTTTAACTATTCTCATTATGTTTACTACTAATTGTTCAATGAATACCAGAAATACTACTTATACCGCGATTTCTATCAGCACACCAAGCTAGGTACTATGCAAAATTAACAACAAAAAACTGCTTATTGCATAACATAATGTATTATCATTTTTTCGTTTTTTCTTGTTTTAAATTAGCCAACCTAAATCGGAAATCTCTTTATCTTTATATTAAAATATTGAAAAATTCATATCAGTAATGCTCAATAAACGATAAAAATTTACAATATTTGGTTTATAAACATCAAAACGTATTGTTTCCCAAAATAGAAAATTCTGTATCAAATTCAGCCCTTCTAAACGCAACTAAATAAAACTGAAACCAAGCATTTTTTCCTGCGTTTTCTAGCAAACTCAAAGCGTCTTGAATAAAATACCAATTTTGATTCGGGAAATTTGTGCGAATTGCCGATACAGAAGAGATGATGTGTTGTTAGACGAGAAACCCGATAGTTTTATTGCATGAGTAATTGCAGTGATGGACGGTATTGAATACGTAGCTACAGGAAATGGATCTTCCACCTCATTGCACGGACACTGATGACGTGTGACCGCGGATCATTGATCAGGTCCTCATCGGACGCGGGGAAACGGCCCCAAGCTGCTGGACAGGAAGCTTCTCCAAACAATGCTCCTGCTACACCGCCTCCAGGAGGGCGTACAGATAAACTATGTTAAGCACAGTAGAAGGCGTCTCAATACGCCAGGAGCGTCGTTTCGATCAGTTTCGTGTCCAGCAAACTCAATGGCAGTTGTAACGACATCACCAGCGTAATGTGGAAATGACACGAAAACTGATGGGCAAAGTTCGGGGCTCTTCTTTTTTTGATAACAGAGCAGTAATGAACGTAATCCGGTGAATTATTCCCGGTAAGGCAACAATAGGGGTGGCTCAAGGCGCCACATAAGTGTGAATCAGAAGTTGCCCAAGTTACCTCGAGCAGCGGCCACAATATCCCTATTATATTAAATCAACGACTGGTCAGCGCGCTCTGAAAGCTTCTGAAAACAACATTGGCGCAAAGTTGGCCGGATACGCCGGTGCTGTGTCATTATCACCTCGGACGAACAAAGGAGATGAAGAATGGCTGCAGAGAAAGAACTGCATTAGCGCCACTTGCAATAGAAGACACCGAAGGAAGCGCGTTTCCCCGCTAGGAAATGGGGTTACGGTTTGATGTTTCAAAAATATGGTTTCGTTCCATTACATTAAATTATACCTTTCACGAGGAAACAATAGATTTCTTTTATGTCAAAACACGGCTTTTGATGGGCTTAAAACAAACACGCATCCTTGAAAAAACACCGGCGTCCTCGCAATAAAAAGATCCCATCAAAAGTTTCACTCGCTTCTTCTTTTTTCCGACTTTACAGACGATGAAATCAATGTGTCGAAACCATTTCGATAAAATTCTAAGTGAAGTGCATACAACAAACGCTTTTTAAGGGGACAAATTAGGGACAGATGTATTTTAAGTTATATATACAGGTTGATCTATAAAACATAATAAATTAAGCTAGTTTACTTGCTGCTGCTGTTGCTTCTTCTTTCTGCCAACCTCGCGCATGATGATGTCAATACGTTAAAAATGTAATAACAAAATACATAAAATAAACTTCTACAAAGCGCTTAATTAAAAACAGTTGTATTAAGAATACAGGTGATCAATAAAAGGTTCAAGCACAAGAAAGTGTACTGGCTCTCGCCTTTTTCTCTTTATTACACTTTAGAGTCTTTGGGTGGAAATCATTTGAATAACATTTTAAATGTTATGTATAACAAAACCTCTTTTAAAAGAATAAGCTCTCAACACTTTTAACATTAAATATATACATGGTTATGTATAAAAGGTAACAATTTAGCGGTCTTCCCGCTTCCAAACTCGCGGATGATTAGGTAAACCTGTAGAAACCACAAGAATAAAAATTAAAGCGGAATATAACAGACAAACTTTCTTAAAGAAATTAATTCAATAAAACTGTTTTTAATTTACAGGGTGGCCCACAAAAGGTCACACCACGGGAAAGTTTACTGGCTGTTACTTTTTTCCCACTTCATAAATGGTGGCGTATAGGTATTAGCTGAACTCATTTGGATAATAAATGCGGATAATTGTATCAAATAAACATCTTAGAAATAAATACGCAACAACTCCTCCTAACATTCAGTATAAAAGGTGGTACGTAAAGAACGTGTATATTTCTTTATTCTTCTTTTATTAAATATACAGAAGGACAATAGAAGGCAAAGTTTACTTGCTGCTGTCAATTCTCATATATTCTTAATTTCAACTTCACAATTATTGAAGACTCGTTCTTGTCCAATGGCCGGGCCGCATAATGGGATTAGGTAAATAACTCGATGAATAAAACCACAGTCGAATCCCACAAAATCGATTTAATGTTGTTACAAGTTAACATTTTCGAACCCACTGGGGTTCATCTTCAGACTAGGAAGTGAATAATTCAAAAAGCAAAAATCTGAGGGATTGTAGAGAAATGTTTTTCAAATACAATAAACACCATGATAACTAAATACGCACTGCATAATTAATGAAATCAACATCTAAAGGCAACGCCGAAAACAAATCAATAATATTCTAAAATAAATAAATAAAATTCTAAAATAAATTACAACATGGTACTTGACATGATGTTTTGAATTTGAAATGTAAAAACCCAAACATTTGGGCCGGGTATTAATAGAATTTAACTAACGATCAAAACGTAAAAATCGCCATGTATATCATATATCATGTAGTACCATGTTGAGATTTAGTTTAGAATTTTATTTATTTATTTTAGAATATTATTGATTTGTTTTCGGAGTTGCCATTAGATGTTGATTTTCAGTAATTATGCGGTGCGTATTTAGTTATCATGGTGTTTATTGTATTTGAAAAAATTTTCCCTACAATCCCTCAGATTTTTGTTTTTTGAATTATTCACTTACTAGTCTGAAGATGAACCCCAGTGGGTTCGAAAACGTTAACTTGTAACGACATTAAATCGATTTTGTGGGATTCGACTGTGGTTTTATACATCGTGGTTATTATTGAAGACGCCAGCGCGCTGAAATAGTAACATTCAGCTGGAAAACGAAGTCCCTTAAAGAAATTTAATCGTTACAACTGTTTGAACAGTACACGGTAAGATAAAAGATTACATTAGAGGAAGGTTATCAGTTGTATTTTTTTTGCTACTTACCTGACAGTAGCAACTTTACCTTAAAATAGTACCATGTATAAAATAAACTCTTTTTAAAAAGATCATTTCAAAGCTAGTCTGTTTAACATCAAGATTTAGGTTTACTCAATATTAATTTTTTCTAATTTGCATTATATTGAGAGGGTGCGAAGAATCCCCCGGTTAATCAATAAACTGAAGATGGAAAATGAAAAAATAATAGGCACATGGAACGTGCGAAGCATGTACCAAGCCGGAAAAGCGGCAAATGTAATTAAAGAGATGCAACGCCTTAGAATAGATATACTCGGCTGCAGGGAGGTGCGGTGGCCTGATTCAGGTCATTGTAAGATAAATGACTACCATATATACTACTCCGGAGATACAACAACAAAAAATAAGAATGGAGTGGCTATAATTGTTAACAAAGAAATAAACAACGCAGTGATTAATTTTATATGCATTTCAGAGCGAATAGCATTACTTAAGATTAGTGCAAAGCCATTCAACATGAATATTATACAGGCATATGCTCCAACAGCAGAAAGCGCAGATCAGGAAATAGAGAATTTTTACGAACAGGTAAATAAGGCGCTAAAATACACAAAGAAACAAGAGATCAACGTCATATTAGGCGATCTCAATGCCAAGGTGGGTAAAGGAGCGGTAGAGAACGTGGTAGGAGGATTTGGACTGGGAATCAGAAATGATAGAGGAGATCGACTTATTCAGTTCTGTCAAGAAAAGGAATTTGCAATAATGAACACATATTTTCAATTACCACCCCGAAGACTCTACACGTGGAAATCTCCGGCTGATAGTCCCGAAAGAATCATAAGAAATCAGATAGATTACATTTTGGTGAATAAACGGTATCAAAACGCCATTAAATCAGCAAAAACATATCCAGGAGCAGATGTCCCCTCAGATCATAACCTCCTGGTAGCCCGAATTAAATTATGGTTAAAAAGAGTTCAGAAAAAGAAACCACCAAAACGAATTGACTTACAAAAACTAAAAGACCAGAACACGAAAACGAAAGTTAAAGAGGAACTTAATAACAGAATAAATGCCGCAATCCCAGAACAACACAATGAAGACGAAGATATAGATATAGAGGATATGTGGAAGAAAATGAAGAACACTATTATTGCCGTGACAGAAAACGAGTTGAAACCAGGAAAGAGAATAAAGAGGCAAGAATGGATGACTGACGAAATATTACAATATATGGATAAAAGAAGACAATTCAGAAATAGAAATGAAGAAAAATATAAAGAAATAAACAGAATAATTAATAGAAAGATAAAGAAGGCAAAGGAGTTATGGTTAGACAGTGAGTGTAAGGAAATTGAAACATTACAAGAAAAACATGACACATTAAACTTACACAAGAAAATCAAAGAAGTAGCAGGAATCAAAAAATCACGAAATAATAATGCTATTCTAGACTCAGATAACAAATTGATTATAGAAAATGACAAAATATTAGGTAGATGGAAAGAATACATGGAAGAATTATTTGGAGACGAAGAACAAATAGACATTACCATACAAGGAAATGTGGGCCCAGAAATAACACTAGATGAGGTAGCAAAAGCAGTAAAACGACTGAAGAATAACAAAGCCCCTGGGCCAGATCTAATACAGGGTGAAATACTCAAACTACTAGAGGATAATCAGCTTAAACTCTTAACAAAGTTAATCAGTAAAATTTATGAAACTGGGCAACTACCAAAAGACTGGTTTATGTCAACTTTTATACCACTGCCGAAGAAAAAAAACGCCAACAAATGTGTAGACCACAGAGTCATCAGCCTGATGAGTCATGCCTTAAAAATTCTGCTGAACATCTTGCACGCGCGTATATACAGGAAACTGGAGGAAAACATTAGTGATGTCCAATTTGGTTTTAGGAAAGGACTAGGGACCCGGGAAGCCCTGTTTAGTATACAGGTTCTCATCCAGAGGGCGCGCGACGTTAATTGCAATGTATATGCATGCTTTATAGACTTTGAAAAGGCATTCGACAAAGTGCAGCACCAAAAACTTATTGAAATTTTGATTGAATCCGGAATCGATGACAAAGACGTACGCCTCATAACAAATCTGTATCTGTACCAAAAAGCAACTGTTCGCGTGGATAACGAATTCTCGCAAGAATTTTCAGTGAAGAGAGGAGTACGACAAGGATGCATATTGTCGCCGCTGTTATTTAACGCTTACTCAGAAATGCTTTTCAAAGAAGCCTTAAATGGAATGGAGGAAGGTATCATTATTAATGGAGAGGTGTTGAACAATTTGAGATACGCGGATGACACGGTGTTACTTGCCGACAGCGCTGAAGGACTACAAAACCTAATTGACCGAGTAGTAGCGACATGTAGCAGATACGGAATGAAGCTAAACTGCAAGAAGACCCAGATTCTGGTAGTGAGTAAAAATGACAACACGCAACACCGATTTGTTGTAAACCATGATATTCTCGAAATAGCTGATAAAATATCATATCTAGGTTGCAATCTCAATAAAGAT
>JABXWE010025961.1:0-35927 GCA_014611495.1 Limonius californicus
ATAAATGGAGTTACACAAACAATGACAGGTAGATCAATGGGAGAGGACGATTAAAGAAATAGGGAGGCTTGGCGGTCGAAATGTGAGAAGCGGCAAAGACTGTAGGAACTCCACGATATATATATATATATATATATATATATATATTGCCATGTTATTTATGTTACTCTAAATTATGTTATTATACTATGTTATGCTTCATCTATGTTATTTTTGCTTCGTAATACTAAAATTATATTATAAGGATACTGTTTATTAAGTAGAAATCCAGGTTGTGTCTGAAATAGAGATTGATTATCTTGATTGTAAAGTAAACTATGCTCTATGAAAGGTCATTATGATTATAAACGATAAATGTAAACTTTATTAGAATAAAAGGTCTGGTCCGATATTCGGATTATGCTACGATGTGACTTTTCAGTTATCGAAGTGATGTGTTGGTGGATATTCCGTAGTGAATAGTAATGGGGACGTCTGTGTCCTGTGTGGACGTTGATTTGGGGTGGCCTGGGCAGTTTAGGAGCCCTGAAAGGTAACATGTTATAAATTTGTATTTACCTTTTATAAAAATGTTTGCATCAAGTTTAAATTGTGAGCTAAGATTGCATTATGGTTATAAATAATTTATATGTTATAGAAGGGTAGTGTTGAAGCAGTTGTGTTTATTTACAAATTATGAAAGTTAGGTAAAAGGATTGATTTTAGAGGTTATAATTTGAATTTTATTAATTATTTTATTGTTAACAAATATGGATGATGTAAATGTGTTTCAATTGTTGAAACTCGGGTAAATTTGAATATTTAACTTCATGTAAATTTTTTATTTCAAATATTGATGATACGGATATCAAAAGATTCGGAATTTTGTAAAGATTATGATTATGAATTTTGTTTGTTGAAATTTGAATTGTTTATGTAATAATATGCAATTGTAAAGTATTTAAAATCATATGTTGATGTAAAAGATACGCTTCTGTAAGGCCATTGGTGCATTTTTAGATTAAAAGTGATTATTGGGCCCATTTTGGGATTTTAGTCTTTTTAAATGCTTCAAGTGAAAGCACGCATTAATATTCGCTTCTAAATTAAAAATGTAAATCATTTAGGGTGATTATAGAAAATTTTGGGCGTGGCCAAGTATTGTTTACAATGTGTTTTTGAGGTTATAATTTTTATTTTGTGTTTAACGGAGTTTAATTAGTTTGAAAGTTAACTTATGTGAAGTATTTGTTTTTTTATAATAATCATAATAACACTTACCTGATGTTTATTTTTTGAAAGTGTTTTTAATTTAATTTAATTTAAAATAAAAAATGTTTTCTAACGAATTGATATAATAAAATTACTTATCTGCATTACTTGATGCACTTCTACAAAATTATTAAGTGTTCCCTTGGATGTTGGTACGGTTTGCAAAATAGCTTGAAGTATTGCAACTTCAACGGTTTTCTGGAATGCAGCGAGCAACGCGTAGAGATGAAATGACAGAGATCAAGGCCGCAATACAGCAATCGTATGCAGTTTGGAAGAAATAAGCTGTATAGTACGTTCCAAAATCATTGGAATTTAAGATAAGTTAACAAGTATTTTCTGTATTTATTTGTTGCATTCGTAATTATAATAATATGACTATCTTGAGTGGAGCCACGAAAACTAATATTTTATTAGAACCCTGAGATTTCTTATAAGAAGATACGCTGATGTATATTTAAATTTAATTTCTTTGTTTGAGATATAATTAATTTTAAGTTGTATTATGGGCGCTACCAACGTGGAATTGATTTTACTAAATTTATTTATGTAACAGGAAGTTGATAAGTTATATTTATTTTAAAGCATATTTCATAGCAATATATATGTATATATATATATACTACACTTAACACACTGTCGTAGAGGTTATTATTTCACAAACAATGGCCAAAATATTTAAGTAACTTCGATAATTTACCTACTTTTACAAAAATAATAAAGAGCAGATATTTAAGTGGATAACCTTCTCAAATAATACGCTAGTGACTATTTAGTGACGTCAGTCATTCAATAGTTAAATTAACTTGAAAGTTCTGCAGGAGTAATAGGAAAATAGAAACCAGTTATAATACAAATTATTACAACCATCAGGTGCAGCATTTGACATCCGCGTGATTTACTGCGACATGTTGTTTGGTATTTTTATATTCAACTTTTGAATAAAGTACATTTGAACGAAAACAACAGTAACTAAATAAATATAAATATCTAAGTTTAAGTATTTTAAATATTACGAATTAATAAATATAACCATTTATTAAAAAATAATACCGAAATTTAAATATATCTCAGTATCTTATGATGTGTTTTGGGTTGTCACCCATCGAAGAAATTCAGTTACTCATTTTGTTCTGAATGATCGTGCATTACTGCTATTACTAGCATATTTTAAATGGTGTTGTTTGCTTTCTGTTATCAGGAGATCAGATGTACTGAAGTTGAATACCTACTGATCAAAGTTCATAACAAAAAATCATATCATGCCTAGTTTCATTATAAATTGTTCTATTTAACTCCAGCAGTATCATTCACTAACCTGAGTCTTAATATAGCAGTCATGGCATCCTCAAATCCACAAAATTATAAAGAGGCGAAATCCATATATGATTTTAGTGCAACAAATATAAACAAAGAAGAGGTTTCGCTTGAAAAGTACCGGGGACACGTATGTATCATTGTAAATGTGGCTTCCCAATGTGGCTATTCAAAAAACCATTATGAAGAACTCAACGAACTGTACGAGAAATATGCAGACAAAGGCTTACAAATATTAGGATTTCCATGTAACCAGTTTGGAGGGCAAGAACCAGGAGATTCAACTACTATTTGCACTTTCGTCAGTTCAAAGAATGTCAAGTTTGATATGTACGAAAAGGTAGAAGTTAATGGAGATAAGGCCCACCCCTTATGGAAGTACTTGAAGCATAAACAAGGAGGAACTTTGGGTAATTTTATCAAATGGAATTTTACTAAGTTTGTGGTTGACAAGAATGGACAGCCAGTAGCTCGCTATGGTCCAAGTACCAGCCCCAAAGAACTTGTTTCAATTCTTGAAAAATATTGGTAGTATTTTTGAAAATATTCTAATGTATTTAATTACTCTTATGTATGTATATGTAAATATAAAGTTTTGTATTAACTACTTAAGATTCTAGCCTGATGTGATACAATAAACACAAATGTAAGAGAATTTTAGTAAATATTTACTTATTGTTTTTTTTTGATAAAACTAATGCTATATAATAAATGTTAACAAATCAACACTTGCAATTTTTGTACATAATATATTAGATACTGTAACTATTTGAATATTTCCGACATACTCTACTTTGTATTGGTAGGTGAAAGTCAGAGAGCCAATGCTTATGTTTGTATAAAAAATGTGTTGCCTATACACAGCTGTTAGTGGAGTCATTACTTTTGTCGCTATCTGTACCTCTACCAACAAGGGTAGTTTGAAATACAAATTCTTCTGAGGGAATTGTTTAGTAATAAAAAAAACGCCAGGATGTAAAATTTTCCATTTTTTTTTTTACTTTGGAGAAATGTTATTATCTGATGTATTTGAATGCGTCGAACGATATTTTAAATTATTTTGAAAAGGTTGTTAAGTGTAAATGAAACTCAATATACACGCGACAAAGTTCTAAAATATTTAATAAATTAGCCAACACTCTCTACTGGTTTTGCTGACTTGGTACTCATATACAGGGAATTTTCTTTTTAGTATACATTGCTTATGTATACTTTTAAAAAGAATGCGTCAACTACGCCTGTTACGCAGGCAATCAACTATACAGACAACTAAAGCATGCTGTGGCCAAAAAAATCAAATTAATTCAAGGTTAAAAAATAAAATTAGTCTTTATTTAGTATCTTCTTGCGTTTTTTATACAATCATGTACAGTAAAGACGAAAAAGTAGAAATTCTAATGTGGCATCAGAACGGTAACAGCTTAAGAACTGCGAGAGACTTATTTTCATTAAAATATCCAGAAAGATCTATTCCTTGTATTTGAACCATACAAACAAATGTTAGAAAATTTAAATCAGAGGATGCGTAATAAATTCCCATAAAATAAGAACTAAAAGTAATCACGTTTTAACCGAAGAAATTAAATTAAATATTTGATGCTACGTTGAAGAAAACCTCATAGTATCACTACGAGAAATAGGTTCACATTTTAATGTTTTTAAAACCTCGATATTTATAACACTAAAAGAATTTAAATATAAATCGTACACATTTTCGAATCACCAACAACTATTCGATGAAGACAAAGAAAAAAGAACAATCTTTTGTGAAACATTCTTTAATTTGCTGAATGAACATTAATACATTTTAAATAAGATAGTTCTTAGTGATGAAGCAACTTTCACAGTAAATGGAGAGTCAATTCACATAATTTTCGGTATGTAGGATAATTCCTCATCTATCCACTATCCAGTATCCTGATAAACTTATTTCTTAGATATTGGTCCCGCACTAACTGCCATTTACAAAACTTAACTTACAGTCAATACACTGGGAAAGTTAACGTATGGCTGGGAATAGTAGAAAATAACCTTATCGGTCCATATTTTATTGATGGTAATCTAAATACAGCTAAATTTTTAGAGCTATTAAGGAACGACATCATTCCGGCAATAGATAACTTAAACATCGATGACCCGTGGTTTCATATAGATGGAGCCCCTCCGCATTCCAGGAATGCTATAAGAAACTTTCTAAACGATAGGTTTCCATGACGTGGGATAGGAAGATTCGGTCCTATACCGTGGCCCCCGCGTTTTGCAGATTTGTTGCCCAATGAATTCTTTGCTTGGGAATATACGAAATCAAAAATGTATACAAATATTCCAATACAAAGTATTGATGAATTAAAAAATCGCGTACGTACCGAATGCAATAGCTTGAATCCCGACTTTCTTGAGAATTCTGTGCGTGCTTTTCAACACCGTTTAGGTTATTGTTTAGAAGTAGAAGGTGGGCATTTCGAATACTTGTTGTAACTGTTGTTTTTATTTTCATTTCCGTTTTCTGTTATTGATATTTAATGTTTTACAGTAATAATCGTCCTTGTTGTTCAACTCATTTTGATTTACTTATTTAATATAAACCCTGCGTCAACATAACCTTCATACTCAAATAATTCACAACTACAGTGACGTTAGCTTCTGTTTTTTAGTTGTGGGCATAGTTGGTTGCCTACACAATAGGCGTAATTGACGCGTTCTTTTTAAAAGTATACATAGGCAATGTATTCCAAAAAAAATCCCTGTATAACATTATTATGACATGTAAACGAATTCATTTAAAAGTTGCTTAGGCCGGTCGTGTAAATTGTTGCGTATCTTTAGGCTGTTTCAAAAATTCTTGACCCGCTAGAAACCAAGTCTCAAGTTACTAAATAATCCCCCCAAGGATTGAGAAAAGTGAAAAAAAGGAAATTATTTTCATATTTTATATAAACATTTATTTTGACAGTTGGCATTAATGAAAATCCGATATCAGAATAACACAAAAAAAATAAATATATATAGCGGGCCCTGTTGGCATGGCACAAACTAACTTAGCCTTGCCTCACAAGGCTTGTGACAGTTCTAATAATAATAACAATAATATTGCAAATGTGTTCTACGCCTAACATTATATGCAACCCAAATAACAGATCAAAGCAAACTACATCTCTATATTATTGACAATCCAATTTTAAACCATATATTGGTTGCCATTTATGTTTAACAAGAATTATCGTAGAGCTAAAGACAGATGATTCTTTGATTATTTGACACGTAAGAATTAATTTTAAAACAGAGTCGTTTGGAAAATGTAAAAAATAATAATATCGTACTAGATAAATAATAAATCATTTACTTTTTAGTTTCTACTGTATCTCGTACAACAATAAAAAGTCCTCATTGGATATTCACTTACAATTGTTAAACTTAAGTGTTTAGTTTAGTATTTGCAAACTACACTTAACCTCAAACTGCCGTAGAGGTTATTTCAGAATGAACAAAATATGTAAGTTGCTTAGATAAGATATCTGATTTTATAAAAATAATATTTAAGTGGATGACCTTCTCAAATAACGCGATAGTGACTATTTAGGGACGTCAGTAGTTTTTGCAATAGTAAAATTAAAAGTAAAAAAGGAACCAGTTATAATACAAATGATGCAGCATTTGACATACACGTGATTTACGGAAAAGCAAAAGTCGTTTATTCGAAAAATAGGCAACCCAAAATACATATCACAAGATACTTCGAGATGCAGTTTGGTTTATTTGCAGGTTTATTCTACTCGACTTATGAATAAAGTAACGAAAATAACAGTAAATAAATATAAACATGAATGTTTAAGCATTATAAAAATTATGAATTAATAAATATATACCGAAATAAATTTAGATATCGCAGCATCTTATTATATGTGTTTTGGGTTGCCTGTTTTTGGAAACGGTAAGCTCATACTCTCCTGTGAATCACCTGTATGCAATACAAATTATACATATCATAGCAATTAGGCATATTTAAATAATAGAAATAATATTAGGGATTTGATACATAATACCATGTTCCATAACATTTTTACTCTTACCTCATAATATACATATGTAATTTGTGTTGCATAAATACAAAATTGTGTATGGTGGGTTGCCGCACAAGACTTGTAGGTACTGCGTGAGCGTGGTAATGCTGGGGAATCGAATCTAACCTATAATCGACGCTTTGCCCAGAAATCGAGCGCTTTTTCGATTGAGCTACCACGATTCACTTTCTATATTTACGTCTAAATTTAGGATTTGAATTGTAGAACACATTTAAGTGTAATAATATTCAAAAACAGGACGACATATTGAACGAAACCTGATTTGACATGAGAAAGAGATAAGGAGGTAATGATTTTCTTATATTTGTAGTTATTATGGAGGTCGCCAACTATTATAGCTATTTATAGAAAACAGTTTGATAGACCCTTTATATTAGGAGATATTAAGAAAATTGTAACCGCCGAATTCAAACTATTTTTTTCGGTAGCCTTTGTCGACTGTTTTCAAATTTTTTTATAATACTTGTATTAAAGTAAGAGGAAATTACTCTAATTAAACGCAAATACTTTTAACGTTATTTAAATTCTATTTCTTTTTATTAGGCCAGTCCGTGAGTTAACTTACCAAACCATGTACATTTTTACAGAGTGGTATCAAATAGGGAAAATAATTATTTAAGTATTTTTGCGTATGGTCAATCGGTTGGGAAACCCTGTATATGTAACTAGGAAGTTCTAATAATAGATTGTAAATATTGCTTAAGCCACCTACTGAGATTTTTATATTATAACGTTGTGACATAAATGTTAAATTAAAAGTAATACACAAATGAGTAATCACAAACATATTTTTATAATGATGTTGCAATTACTGGCACATTTCAAATGTGTTGTTCACCTCATATCTGCTTCATCATGTTGTTTATGTAGGTAGTTGAGATATTTTTAGCATATCAAAGTCCAGTGGGGGAATTGCTAAAAATTGCATCATTGCCTTGAAATTATTCAGTGTAACTAACTAACTGTCATCTGACTAGCCAAAGTTCTGCACAAAATGCAAAATCACTCTCGGAGCTGCTTTAAATTGTTCGGTTTAACAACTGCGGCAATATTCGCTGATCTGAGTTTCAACAGAACAGTCATGGCGTCTTCGAATCCAACAAACTGGAAGGAAGCGAAATCGATATACGATTTCAGTGCAAAAACTATAAAAAAGGAGGACGTTGCCCTTGAAAAGTATCAGCAACATGTATGTATTATTGTAAATGTGGCATCTCAATGTGGATACGCAAAAAACCATTACGAAGAACTGAACGAACTGTACGAGAAATATTCAGATAAGGGGCTGAAAATATTAGGATTTCCATGCAACCAGTTTGGAGGGCAAGAACCAGGAGATTCAACTACCATTTGCAGTTTCATCAATACAAAAAATGTTAAGTTTGATATGTACGAAAAGATAGATGTTAATGGAGATAACGCTCATCCCTTATGGAAATATTTGAAACACAAACAAGGAGGAATGTTGGGTGATTTCATCAAGTGGAATTTTACTAAATTTATAATTGACAAGAATGGTCAACCGGTAGCTCGTTTTGGTCCAAATACAAGCCCCAAAGAACTTGTTTCTACTCTTGAAAAATACTGGTAGAATGGGGGATGTATATCTAATAGTTCTATAGTTTTTGCTTAAAAGACTGTTGTATAATTGTTTGTATGTATTTACCATTTGTTTATGTGATTGTAAATAATTTATATAAATTGTATTATTTCTTTAGCTGCTAAAATTCTACCTTTTTTATTTTTGGACTTCTTTCTTTTAATGTCCAACACATGTACAATAAATTTATAATATTTAATAAATCCCAGTTTTAGGTTGTTTATTTTTAAACAGTATTCTTGATTTTTTTTTAATAAAATATAAAATTTACTTACCGTATGCATGTTGTAAGTATAGTGTGGGCCAGAAGTTGTTCCCCCTTAAAGGTGGTTGACGCAACCCAACATGCATATAAGCAAAGCAAACAAAATTTTTAGCATTTCATGAAATTGATCAAAGTTGTATGCTTATAACAATATCAGGCCACCATTTAAATTTTAAGTAAGATGTTTCCAAAAAACGACAACAAAAATGTGTTGCTTATACTTATTGGTTGATGCGGCGAAAACAGCACAGCACGAAATTTATATATCAGGCGCTATCCAAATAGAAGACCATCGCCCTTAAAAATATTTAGACGCCTGGAAACTAAGGAAATTTGCTAATTGCACGTGGAAAATGAAGTGGCAGTAAATGCAAATCTTCATGTAAGTCCAAGAGATCTAAGCAGAAATGTGGGTATTAGAAGAATTCTGAAAGCAAATTTATTTTATCCATATCACGGTACTTTGGTGCCCGAACTGCTTGAAAATATCACCCAGAGAAGGTTGCTATGTATAGTACCTATAGTAGGTTTAATATTGGACTATATTTCTTCCATGACAATTTAACTAGACTTGAGTTTTCCCAATGTAGGACTGAAATTGAGGTACCAACATGTTGGCTGTCCTCACTGCAGTAGTATTGTTGGGAATTACTTAAATAATGTATTTGGAGGAAATTTGATTGGAAGAGGAGTTGCGCATCAATGGCCACCGAGAAGTTGTGCTATTACTCCGCTAGACTATTCTTTGTGGCACAATTAAAAAATTAAAACATTTAAATACGCATGATTTATTATATATATTTTTTTATATTTTTTGTTTTTCACTTGTTTAGTTTTTACTATAGTACGGTTGCATCAATGGACAAATTCTTATTGACAAACGAACTGTACTCAACCAGTCGCCAAGTTTTGGATGTAATAGCCCAAACGCTTCCCGGTTCGAATCTCTCCAGGGTAGGAAAATTTTTCTAATTCCCTGGGTGATCGATACTGGGTCCCGGTCTCCATTTGCCATTGGGATCAAATTAATGGCACTCCTCGTGCTACAATCGCACTAGAGGAGTAACAAGATCATACAAAATACACCACACAACAGCAGGGGAAGCATGGTTACGCACCAACACGGTAACCCACAGAGTACGGCCCTGTTGTGCAAGCGAAGGACCTCTAAGGCCTGTGAAAGCTTCATAATATAATAATAATACAATTGTTGTATACTATGCTACAGTTAAAATAGTCAGGTTAACAAAGCAGGTATATAACATAATATTCATAATCATCGCTATCAACAGTATAATTGGAGTCTGAAACCAAACCAAAAGTAATTACAATTGGATTTATTTCTTTAATCACACGTTCACGTTCCCTCCACACTTGAATTAATTTTTCAGCGTGTTGAATGGTTTTTTTTCACATTTCAGGCATAACAACTGATAATGCTTCGTTCCTAGATTATAATTTAATTTACTATTTGATATAATGGCAAACAAAAATAAATTTGTGAATTACACGGCACTACTAGTTGCTAAAAGCCAATACAGATTATTAACCCCATGGAGTTTTTATACTCCTACAAATGATCATTCGAACAGCATTATTGTATTGGTAATGCGATATGTGCCATGGATAACGTAATTAGGGAATCGTTAGTGAATCATATACAAATTGGAACAAACAACGTTAAGATTAATATATTGGCATCTTGTTGGTACATCTTTGCCAGATAAAGTTACATTTGATAATTTTGACTACTCCAGAAAATGTTTTACGAAGAACATCCAATAACATTGTATTGTGTATTTCTAAGTTATTAATAGTTTTAATGTATTTGTAATTTCTTTCCGCAATACTGCTATTGTCAAAAAAATAAAATATATTTCTACATTGATATTATAATTTTCTAATAATAATAATGCAACGTTTTCGTCCAAAATCTATTTTTAAAAACCATTTGGTTATGGGTTTGTACTAAATTCGATATCGTTCTCCCTAAAAAATTCCGATTGCTGAAAATTATTCAGTAAATGTATAGGTTCCCCTTCGTAATTAATTGTTTTAGTTCTAACACTTTAATATTAAGATCTTCTTTTTTATTTATTGATTGATGTTTAATTAAAATTTTTTATTATTTCTTGTAGGTTATTAAGTTTCACAATTGACATTTAAGTTTGTGGCAACTTTTGAAAACAAGCCACTATCAACCCACGCTATGATGAACAAACGAAAATCGACCCACGCCAACCCGGTGTTTTCGTGAAAATTGGAATTTTTCGCAAATTGTCACAATTTCACATATGTAGACGGAAGAAAACAATTTCTTAACACGTAGATAAACGTCGAAATCTTTTATTTACACTTAGAAAAACAAACTTTTCACACAAATTACAATATTTGCGAAGTTGCAATATGAGCGTGCTCTCGACTCGCAGGATTTCTTACAACTGAATTTTTTACAAACAAAATTTGTCATATTATTCCTGGTTACCTGGCAACAAGTCAACAACTATCGAATTTTTTTGTGAACCCCGACACCAAAATGTTCCAAAATTTCCAAAATATTGATACCTTACACGGCATTTTTCTAATACAGCATAAGAAAGTTGCCAATTAAATTTGCATTAAATTATAAATAAGTTATTTAAAAACGACTTCAATGTTAATGAAAATTAACACAACGCTTCCTTACACACATGAGGACATTATTACAAACATATTTTTCTCTAAAGAAAAATATGAAATTCACAAATTTACATTATTGTAGCTAGCTGTCAAAATCATTATATTTTTACTTATATTTGTTAAATTACAGTTCAAGAATGCACAGATAAGGTTGAAAAGTATCCTCTATGATTTTATTTTCTATGCTAATGTTATTTATATATTGTTCGGTTTTTGCGCACACCATCCCTTGTGTTTTACTTATGTTTGTTTTTATATTATATTTTTCTCTAAATAACTTGTCTCTATCTCTCAAAGTTACATCTAATGTAACTGTTGTTCTACAAGTGCCAGTAGGTATAGGAAAATGAAAAGGTCTTTAGCAATTGTCAATGGAAAAAATATATAAAACTATCAATTTATTTTATTATTTTATGTACATAGGATAACAGATACTGTTGAAGAATTTGTATTATAGGTACATTGATAAATGAGAACTCACAAGGTAAAAAATTAACTACTTACTTGCGTTTCTTACCGCATATGCAGAAAACAAAAGTTAAAATGAGTACAAACAATCCTAAACCAATGAGACCCCACATTACACCATCGACAAGCACCAATTTGCTGAGCAAGTCAGTATTTATTTCTTCTATTAAATCGTCGGTTAGTTCAAAACTCTGAAAACGTAAAAAATATTATAATCTGCATTATTAACTGACAAAACAAGTAGAACACTTACGTCTTCTAACCAGATTATAGGAAATAATGCACGGGGTAACTTCTTTGTTGACTCCACGATCGTTGATCCATATTTGATTGGACGAATCACCAAGTTAAACTGGATTCGAATAGCACCACGAAGGGGAAACCCAAGGTGCTAAAAAATTTGATTCCCATTAAGTCTAATTATTTTAAAGTCTAAAGAAAAATTACATACCGGTTGAAAGTCTATCACAGTATTATGATTTTCATCGTATGCATTATTCATACCTTTTACACTACTTTGATATTGTTCACCGGCCCACATTAAATGTGGAAATGATAATACTACTGGAGCACCTGCAACAAAATGTGTACCATTATTATCCTGCACCCTTTTACAGCCCATCTTATTAAAAAAATATCAGAATTTCAAAATTATAGAAAACGTTTTCAAATGCCTTACCCAAGCAGGTGTTCAGATCTAATACTCCTTCTGAAAAGCAGCTATTTTCGCCATCTAAACCTTTAGTTGCATCTATGCAAACACAGTCCAAAGATGGCGACGCAAAGGAAACTTCGTTCGTTTCAAATCTATAGCTATCAACATCTTTGAAACTGGATGGCCCTGTATAGTGCAATACACCACTCCTGCAAAGGAAAATTAACATTAGTTTATCTAATATATGTAGATTACAATAGACTACGACCATAGTGTTTATATCTTTTGTATAAAATATTTTCATTTCTTTAGGGTCAGAAAAATTATGTTTGAGATTGATTACCGGTTAAAGAACTTACTCTCAAACGGTAATAAACGTAATTTTAACTTTATAATCATTTATCTTCTATATTTTAATGAAAGTAGGTTTTACTTCTATCATTGCTACATAATTTAAGGCGTCATTTATAAAACAATATAAAAAGACTATTTACAGACACACTTTTGACACACGAAAGGAAGTACACAACAATTAATATTTCGATGGATATCCTTTGTCTTTTAGAACAGCTTGCATTCGTCGATGCCTCGAGTGCACCAGACGTCGTAGATCTTCAGGTGTAATCACGTGGTACCAGGCCTGGATGATGGCCTCGATCAGCTCTCGCTTGTTGCTTGGGTTTCTTCGTGATACCATAACTTTCAGCCTTAACCATAAATTTTCTATTGGATTTAAATCCGGACTGTTGCCTGGCCAAGGCAGGACAGTATGTAGTGGTTACTGACCCACTTCGTGCAACTCCTGGCGGTGTGGCATGGTGCTTCGTCCTGCTGGAAGATGCACTTTTGTGGGTCTTCTTCGTACAAATCCTGGATTGTAGGCAACAGTGTCGTCTCTAGCACTGCTTCTTGGTATTTTTTTTCATTGATATTGCCCTTAATTTCCAACACCATGGCTAGCCATGCTACCCCACACCATCAAACTGACTGGGTGCTTCATAGTTGCCGTGGTACACTCGGGCAAAAGATCCTCCCCGGGTCGGCGTCGAACAAACTTCACCCCATCACTGCCAAAGATACTAATTTTGGTCTCGTCGCTCCACATAACCTTGCCCCAGTCTTCTTCCGTCCACTTCTTGTGTACCAGAGCCCAATCGATGCGTTTCTGCCTCTGTTTTTGGTTCAGATACGGCTTATTTCTTAGGGTTCTCGCTCGCAAACCATTTTGACAAAGTTTTTTTCGAACAGTTCTGTCACAGACTTGGACCCCAGATGTTCTTAACCGTTGAGCGTCCGTTGGGGGTCCTCTAGGGACCCCAGCGTTACAAATTCCCTAGTATCTTTTTTATTTGAACAAATTGGCAACACTGCCTTCAGGTATGTGTCGGTTACTGCATCTTGCACTCCACTTCTTCATCTTGTGGGTTCTGTGCTCCACTTCAGTCTGTTGTGACGCTTCGTCGTGTGTGGTTCAGTTTAACACGTGTTTAAGGTAAGTGGAGCCTCGTAGAGACCTCGCATGGGTGTTTATGTTACAAAATATTTAATTGAATTAATTTTTTTCTTTGTAGTTCGTTATTAGAAATGAACCGTTTGGAACGAAAGAGGCTATTAACACAAAAGGAACTCGAAGCAATCGCTGGAAATTTGAATTTTGACTCTGAAGCAGAGCATTACAGTGATGATGCCTCAGATAATGAGGAAGGTTTTATTATGGAAAATGTTTCGAAACGGAAGACAACATAGAAATTCAGAGTGAAGAGGATTCAAATAAAGAACCTGAACAGGTTGAGGCACATGATGAACAGCTGAAAGGTCCTGGATATATTGCAATATCTGGTTTAGATTGGAATAGTCAACTTTTTCGTAAAAAGAGATTACAAAGAAACATCACATCACAGAAACTCAAAAATTCGGTGGGGTCCCTGAGGGACCCCGCATGGGCATTTACATAAGTTTTAATAGCATGGGCGCTCAAGAGTTAAGATGTTATTGATGTCTCCTGCAGATCTTCGATGGTCCTGGAAGGCCAGGCGACAGATACTGCGCGCATCTTGATCTGTTACCTTAGGTTTTCTTCCAGTTCTTGCAGCTGATTTCGTCGATCCAGTGTTCGCAACCCTTATGCAGAGTTTCCTTACTCCAGACTTTGTTGCCCCACCACCCAACATTTTCGCAATTTGCTCATAGGTGTACCCTTCTTCACGAAGGGCAATGGCTTTGCCTCTCCTACCAGGTGACCTATCAACACGTTTCGAGGATTTTTGAGCCATTTTAGTCGATATTCACACTTTCAATCACTTTACTACAGTCATCACCTGACAGAACACAATCATCATCGTCATTATCATGATCCTCGTTTATACCGCTTGCGCAGTGTCGAGGCGGTGTGAGGCAAAGCTAAGCTAGTTTGTGCTATGCACAACAGAGCTCGACTCTGCGGGTTACCGTGTTGGTGCGAAACCGTGCTTGGCTTGGCTTACTTCACTAAATAATAATGATGCAACTGTTTATAAAGATCGTCGAGGCCTTCCTCATTGGTTATTACAACGAACCCACGCGTCCTGTGATTGGCTGATTTAAATCACGCGACTTTTTGTGTAGGTAGGAACAAAATGTCAACTCGAAAATTGAGTGGTGTGTGTAATGTAAGTATAGTTTGTAATATTTTGATTAAAAATTTCAAAACCTTTACGAAACAAATTATGTGAAAATAATAAGTAGAAACATTATAGATTACAATAAAAATACTGCAGTATCAATTTGGTGTAGGAAAATATAAATTTCCTGCACACATATCAATTAGTGCAAATTTTCATTAAAAGTGTCCAGAATTAATTTCACTAGTGTATATGCATTACAGTAAATTATCGATTTAAGTGAGGTTATGTGTCTCAAAGAAACACCAAAACACGGGAACTAAGAAAACAATCTGCGCATACAAAAGAAAAGAGTAAACTACGACCTACTTGCACAGTTTTCTTTAACACTCTTTATATATGCCGTGTGCTGACTTTGAATAAGGAAAATACATGCCTTTATGGAACTCTTCAATTTCCTGCTCCTCAAGTTGAAAAACTCTTCGAAAACAAGGTGTAGGCAAAAGGGATATTAATTTTACAGAGATTACATCAACTTTTTAGTTTTAGAATATCAAATTAAGTAATTAATTTAAAAAACTATGAAATAATGTATAGATATGGTGTACTTAGTACTTAATAGCACTAAATCCGATGTGCGAATGCCGCCGGCGTGTCTTAGCGGTTGCTTTATAACGCGAACTTCGGGAGTTCGAATCCGCTCTTCAGCTTTATTTTTTTATTATTATTTTTTTATGAAAAATATTATATTTTTGTAAATCTAATTGAATTATTATTCTCTAAATACACAACAGTATTGAATGTTGTAGATAAATTACACCAAGAACGCTTGCTTAAGTGCGAAAATAATCTTATAATCGTTTGGGTTACTTTTTGAATGCCGATTGTAATTCAAATAAGATAATTCAAGGTTCAAGGATCGAGTACTTGTAGGTTAGGCAACGCAACAGGCATTCGTGACTTGCACTTCGATTTTATTACAGACACGTATTGTAGTGATATTATACGAGTTCAAGGGCTATTATTTTAGTTGACAGTGTGTACTGAAACTTGAAGGCTGTGGGAACTTGAACATTGTAAGTAATTAAAGCACTTACTTTAATAACTAATGATCTAATTGCCATAACCTTACATTATAAATTAATAAATAATACTCATTTACGGTTGTTGTAATAACAAACTTCCCATTGCTAACAAGTTTTAAGTGATGTTTTTTGCTTCGTATTATCTGTACGTACATTATCTCTTTTCATGAAGTTATTTTTAGTATCAAAGTCCAGTGGGAGCATTACTTAAACCGAATAAGTGACTTAAATTCACTTGAAGTAAACAACAGCTGAGCCAAAAACAGCCAATAAATGCAGCTTTATTTTAAATTGCCCACTTTAACAATATCATTATTGATTGGATTGAGCTTCAGTAGAGCAGCCCTAGCATATACAAATCCAGAAAACTGGAAAGAAGCTAAATCGATATATGATTTTAGTGCAAAAACATTAGATGGAGAAGACGTTTCACTTGAAAAGTATCGAGGCCACGTTTGTATCATTGTAAATGTGGCCTCTGAATGTGGATACACCAAAAACCATTATGACGAGCTAAACGAACTGTACAAGGAGTATTCAGAAAGTAAAGGGCTGAGAATTTTGGGATTTCCATGTAACCAGTTTGGTTGGCAAGAACCAGGGGATTCAGCTACAATTTGCAGTTTTGTCACTGCAAGAAAAGTTAAGTTTGATATGTACGAGAAGATTGATGTTAATGGTGATAATGCACACCCTCTGTGGAAGTTTTTGAAACACAGACAGGGAGGAACAATGGGTGATTTTATCAAATGGAATTTTTCTAAATTCATTATTGATAAGAATGGCCAGCCAGTTGCACGATTTGGTCCCAATACCAGCCCTAAAGAACTGATTTCTACTCTGGAACTATATTGGTAAAATTGTACATTTTGCTTGTCATATATTTGTTATAAATTTGTAAATTATGTAAATAAAATATTAAGTATACTTTAAGTAACTGTAATCTAGTTATACTCAATTTAATAAATATACTGTATTTAGTACCTAATAAGTCAATGTGTTTGTACTGATTTCTAATAAATATCATGACTCGTAAATGTAATATTTAATAAAGCAAGATTGTACTAGCAAAACACTACAATTATTACAAATACACATGCAGGAAGTGTTAATCATTAAGTAGGCAAGTGGTGCATGGCAGAGTGATGAGTCTCTTAATGTAATAAGCAGATAAATATTCATTTTATAGCATTTGTTCGTTGCATGCTCGTTTGGTGAATGCTTTAAACTATTTTTCAATATCAACAATACAGCGGAGGGCGAGAAACCCCAAATTCTGGAAAGTAATAAAGGTATTAACATGAAATACCAACAAAAGACACAATTGTCATGTATACATGAGAAACAGTGGGAGGACTATTACAAGGAAATGGGGGAAGATGCAGAAGTCCCTGAAGCAATTAACTTAACTCCGAAGAAAGTTAAGAAAGACATCGGAATAATAAATCAGCTGTTCCTGGAGGAATAGCCCCTGCAGCCTGAACTAGTAAAATATGGATCTGAAAAACTGTTCCTTATAATCTACCGGATCTTTCAAAAAGCTTTAAATGAAATTCAACTACTACCAGAAATCTTCATTTTCAAGAAAGGGGAATGAAAGGAAAGTGCAAATTACAGAGGTATTGGTGTAATATCATCAATGAGAACATTACATGGAAAAATAGTAAAGGAAGAATTGGAAGAACAATTAGAAGAGAAAATCGACGGCTATCAAACGCGATTTACTGCAGGACGACCACGGATTGACCACATATACACCATACTACAACTAGTAGAAAAGAAAATGGCTAAAAAGAAAGCAGTCCAAGCTTGTATTGACCTCAAGGAAGCGTACGACTCAATTCCTAGAATACAATCATAGAATATAATCATAAAAAGCCATGTATGAAAGAGGAATATTCAATGAATACTTTTTAGTACATATTTAAATTTTGTAACTTTCAAAATGGCGGCTAGGCGCCATTTTCAAATATTTTTTTAAATGGCTATGGGGGTCGGGTGGCACCTCATTTAATAGGTGTCTTTGAGTGGAGCACAATTCTATATTTTGGGAAAATTTTATAGATTTGAAAACAAATGACAGACTTCCATATTATCTGTTTCTGATATTAACAAAACGCTAAAAAAATGTACGAGGCGAAACAACAGAAGTAAAACAATTGAAATAATTAGTCTTTCTGTTCTGTCACTTTAATTCAGTTATTGTGTTTGCTCACGTTTGAATATCGAGTGTTAAAACCGGTGATACTAACAATAATTATGGCGAATGTTCGAACTTTATAGGAAAAAACTGAAGCAGTTCTTATTTTTGTTGAAGCCAATCGAAACTTTCACGAAGCCGAAAGAATATTCTTTCTTTCTTTATCATGACCCTCCTTTGTACCGCTTGCGCAGTGTCGAGGCGTGTTGCGTGTGAATGTTTTTGTTTAGGGTCTTGTTACTCCTCTAATGCGACCGTAATTCGAGGAGTGCTATTAATTTGATCTGCAATGGCAAATGGAGACCGGGATGCAGTACCGATCTCCCAGGGAATTTAAAAATTTCCGACCCTGGGGAGATTCGAACCGGAAAGCGTTTGAACTATTACATCCAAACCTTGGCTCTCTACCACTGAGCCATCCCCACCCTCCGAAAGAATATTTAATGAACGTTTTCCCGACCGTCCTATTTCCAGGACTTATTTAAGAGAACATGTGCAAAAATGTATTAACACTGGAAGTGTGCAAAACAGGAAAAACCCTGGATGACCCGTAATTTCAGTAGACAAACTGTAATATAGTGAGAATAGTTATAATGCAGACGGCAACACTGTTTGGTTGACACAATGTCATTTTAATTCTGTATGTCAAACAAGCACGTTCCCGTTTATATTTTAGGTAAGCTTGTAATGATTTAACTAGGTACTGTAAATTTATGTACTGTTTATATTTTAGTTTTGAAGAAATAATCTCAAGCAGCAATCGTTTAATTTCGGCTATAACCTGAAACATATCACTGGCGACGAGAATAAAAGAAAAAGTAAGGTTAGAAGAACCACCGAGGGCACAGGATAATTTTACCGAAACGTGAAACGGGAAGAAAAATTGCACTGTATTGGGTCTTATAATCCTAATTATAAGATAATAATGGCAGTAATTGGTTCTATGGAGAAATTCGACGTCAAGTCTGATAGTTGGACAATTTATCATGAACAGTTGGAGCAATTTTTTGACATCAACAAAATCAAAGACACCGAAACAGAAAAGCAGAGAGTGGCAGCGCTTTTAAGTCTAGTTGGCAGCGACACGTATAAGATTTTGAGGGATTTGTGCACCCCAAAACTTCCTAAGGAGAAATCGTACGAGGAACTATGCAAGTTGCTGGAATCCCATTTCTCTCCAACAACATGCATTTTTAGAGAGAGGATGTAGTTCTATGATGCCAGACAAGAGGAGTCCGAAACGATAAACAAATGGTATGCTCGAATTCACAATTTGGCGACAAACTGCAAATTTGAAAACTTGAACACGACCTTGAAAGACAAGTTTGTCTGCGGTATGAAGAGAGGCAAAATCCGGGATCGACTTTGTGAAGAGAAGCCAGATTCACAAACACTGGAGAAATTAGTGGAAATTGCACTGGCCAAAGAAGCATCAATGCTATCTGATGGAAGTGGAGTCAACTGGATCCGAGGAGATAATACGAAGAACACCAACATCAAAGGTCAATTCAAAGGACACCATGCTAAGAAGGATGAAGTTAACAAGAAAGGAAAATGGACATGTAACAGGTGTGGAAACCAACATACGGGAAATCAAAAATGCAAGTACATAGATTATAAGTGTAACTCGTGTAAACGCATAGGTCATTTAGCAAAAATGTGCAAGAGTAAACAAAGCCAAAACTATGTAACTGAGGATTTAGATACGCTAGAAATTGCCGAAATTCACAATATTTCTTTTGGGAATAGTAACCCCACAAACATTTCGGTTATTGTAAATGGCATTAATTTGTCAATGCAGGTAGATAGTGGAGCAGCAGTTTCGATTATAACGGAACAATGTTATGTACAAAATTTTAAAGAGTGTGCATTAAAAAATTCAAATATAAATTTGAGAGATTATTCAGGTAATAAAATTGAAACGCTAGGAGTCATGAATGTCACTATAGGATATCAAAATGCGATAGCATCTAAATTTATGTTACACATAGTTAAGCAGGGAAATCAAAACTTGTTGGGTAGAGATTTTTTGCGCAGATTTGATTTCAAATTAGTGTCTGATGTATTTAAAATTAATGGCAGTTTGGAGGAAGTTCTCGATGAATTTAGAGATCTATTTGACGGTAAATTAGGATGTTTTAGAAACCGAGTTTTTAAAATAGTAGTTAAGGAAAACACAACCCCTTCCTTTTTCAAACCACGTCCTGTTCCAATCGCATATAAAGACAAAGTGGAAAAAGAACTCGAACGACTGGAAGAAGAAGGAGTAATAACACCAATCGAGGCGAGTCACTGGGGAACGCCTTTAGTACCAGTACTAAAACCAGACGGCACAGTCAGACTTTGCGGCGATTATAAGGTCACGGTGAACAAGGCCATTGTAAATGTTAAATATCCGCTTCCGAAAATAGAAGAAATATTTCTGCAGCTAAGAAACGGTGAAAGTTTCACAAAAATTGACCTCAGTAATGCATACAACCAACTTCAACTTGATGAAGAGTCTGCACTACTTCTCGCTTGGTCAACTCACAAGGGACTGTTTAAGGTAAATCGACTTCCTTTTGGAGTGACGCCTGCAAGCGCAATATTTCAGAAGACTTTAGAGCAAGCACTTCAGGGACTGGATGGAGTAGCGAATTTCGTAGATGATGTGATAGTGACAGGTGAAACAAGGCAGCAACACGAGAGAAATCTGAGAGCTTTATGCATCAGGTTAAGAGATGCAGGTTTCAAGGTTAAATTGCAAAAATGCCAATTCTTCCAACAAGAAATAAACTATCTGGGACACACGATCTCAAAAGAAGGACTGCGGAAGAACAACGATAAGGTGAAGGCCATAATTGAAGCACCGTACCCCACAAATGCGTCACAAATAAAAAGTTTTGCTGGATTAGTAAACTATTATGGTAAGTTCATCCCGAACGTGTCGGGTATAATGAAACCCATATATGCATTACTAAAGAAAAACACAAAATTCGTATGGAGTGAAGATTGTAGAAAAGCATTTACAAAAATTAAGGAACTGATTGCGTCAGATAATGTGCTGACACACTTTGATCCAAGTTTGGAAATAATTCTGTCTACAGACGCCTCACAAAGTGGAATAGCAGCAACTCTGTCTCACGGAATGAAGAATGGCGACATTAGACCGATTCTTTTTATATCAAGGACGATGACCAGTGCGGAGAAAAACTATTCAGTTTTAGACAAAGAAGGTTTGGCCGTATATTGGGCCGTAAAAAAATTACATCACTATTTGGCGGGTCAAGAATTCAATATACAGACGGACCACAAACCTTTGACAACATTATATGGTGAGAATTGTGCAATTCCACCCATGACATCGAGTCCCGTGCATAGATGGGCACTTTATTTATCAGGATTCAGATACAAAATTATACACGTGAAAGGATCTGATAATCCGGTGGCAGACATGCTCAGTCGACATCCGATTCAAGCGAATGCAGAGAATCAAGAAGAGAGTGATGAAAGATTGAATTTGATTGTATCAGAAGGAATACCAATAGACAGCACGAGAATTGCTATTGAAACTAGAAGAGATCCATTACTCAGCAAAGTACTGCATTACGTAACCAAAGGTTGGCCTAAATCGATCAATGACGAAAGAATAAAACCGTACTGGACGAGACAAAACGAAATTAGTTGTGAACAAGATTGCCTATTATGGGGTTATAGAGTCATCATACCAGACAAATTGAGAAATGAATTACTGGATGAATTGCATTCTAGTCATTTGGGAATCGTTAAAATTAAATCAATTGCAAGATCTTATTTCTGGTGGCCGAAATTAGACCAACAAATAGAAAATCTAGTAAAATCATGTAAACCTTGTTTAAAAACGTTAGGTGAAGCACCGAAATCGTTACCAACACCATGGTTCCGCCCTACACAACCTAACGAGAGGGTACACATGGATTTTCTAGGACCCATTGACAATTGTTATTATTTAATAATGCAGGACGCTTTCTCAAAGTGGCCGGAGATTTTTCAAATGAGATCCATGACGGCGGAGGCTACAATTGTTAAAGTAAGGGAATACTGCACCAGATGGGGGATACCAAAGCTAATTGTGTCAGACAATGGACCACAATTGATATCATCCGAATTTGAATCATTTTTAAGAAAAAATGGCATTCGACACAGAACAATTGCACCTTACCACCCCGCAACTAATGGACTAGCAGAAAATGCAGTCAAAAACTTCAAAAAAGGGTTACAAGCATCATTAATTGACCCTAGGAATAAAAAAACATCTACAGACATATTAATCAGTAGATATCTGTTAGCCTATAGAAACTCAAAACATTGTACGACAAATGAAAGTCCAGCATTCTTGATGATAGGACGCAATTTAAGAACCATATTTGACATACTGAGACCTGATACAGACGAGAAGATACAAAACACACAGGACAGGCAAGGAACTCAGAAGGGAAGAGAATATAAAAGATTTAAGGTAGGAGAAGAAGTATTAGCTCGTGATTACAGAAAAGTGAACACAAGGACATGGACAGAGGCAAGAATCGTTGAAATTTTGGGAGAGAAAACATACATATGTGAGACAGAAGATAAACTATGGTGGAAACGACACATAGAACAACTTAAGTCTATAGAAGAGAGACAGAGAAAAACACAGGAAACTGACAGAAGTGGCATGTCAGAAGTGTCCACAAGGATGACTCAAACGCAGAGAAAAGCGCCATGTAGAAAAACCGAGGGGACATTTAACACTAGGGAGGCAGCAAGATCACCCGAAAGAATTGTTGAAGAAGAACCAGAACCTCAGACATCTTCAGGTAGTGGGATAACCACAATGTCTACTCCCAAGCACATAATTCCTAATAACGAAAATCCAACATCCATAAGTCCTACTAATAGCACAAGCAGCCGCCCAAAACGAGAAAAAAGACAGCCTCTAAAACTCAGAGATTATGTATGATTTAATAATTTTATATAGAGAGTTCGTATCTTAAAAAGGGGGATATGTAATATAGTGTCAATAGTTATAATGCAGATGGCAACACTGTTTGGTTGACACAATGTCATTTTAATTCTGTATGTCAAACAAGCACGTTCCCGTTTATATTTTAGTTTTGAATAAATAATCTCAAGCAGCAATCGTTTAATTTCGGCTATAACCTGAAACATATCACTAGTAAATTAACAAAATTCATACAAACAAATCCTTTACGTTTTTTAAAAATCCTCATTTAATAAATTCGTGCTATTTATTACTCCTATCACTTAATAAATTAAATATCTTGATACGAAGGCGTCTCATTCCACCGTCTTCAATGGACATTACTCACATTTTTAAACTTTTCCTAATAATGTGCATGGGCACACACAAGCTTATGCTTATGTGCCCTATTTTGAATGCTATTTTGAATGGTGTTTTGAATGTTATATTATGTTATTGTACAACTTGTTTGAACTATTATTATTATATCATCATCGAAGTGAATATTCTCAAACATGTAAAAGAATGTTGAAGTAATCTGTTAACATATATATGTAAGATATTCTACTTAAATAAATTTACTTACTTACTTATTACAAAAATTAGTTGGCCGTAGACACAAAAATAAAACAAAGGTGATAATTTTGATAGGAAATAAATTCATAATCATCTCAGTTGATTGTTGACCGTAAACTTTTCAATAATTGTTCACTGTTTGTTGCTTTTGTATTCTTTTTTGATATTGTAACCATCGTTGCTGCTTTAATTGTTGTTGTTGTTGCTGCTGTTATTTTTGCCGCTATCAAATATGGATTTCCCTTTCAATGAGCAGACCAACATGTTATTAGTTCTTGGATACTGTCAAGGTAACTGCCGCGAGAGTGTCCGCGTGTATCAAGAGAGATATCCAAATCACAAAACTTTTGCTCGTATCGAATGTCGTCTTCGAGAAACAGGAAGTTTGCAGCCAGCCAGATTTAACACTGGAAGACCTCGACAAGCCCGAATACCCATTGTGAAAGAAGCAGTTCTTCAAAGGAGTGATAACAATCCTGAGATCAGTACCAGAATATTGCAACGTGAAACTGGGATTCCAAAAAGCACTGAAAGTCGGATCCTTGCCGATCAATTAATTCGTCCTTTTCACATCCAGCCAGTTCAAGAATTATTGCCGCTTGACCACGAATCATGTTTAAATTTTGCAGAAATTATTCGGGAGCGCAGAGTAGTCGACGATGGATTCCACACTATCTTGTTTACTGACGAGTCTTGTTTTACGCGTCGTGGCATGACAAACCTACACAATGAACATATTTATGCAGATGAAAATCCACATGCTGTTACAGCTAGACATTATCAACGAGAATTTAAAATTAATGTCTGGGTCGGAATTATCGACAATTTTTTGGTTGGACCGTTCCGATTGCCTGATCGTCTGGATGGCGCTAGTTACCTTCTTTTTCTCCAAGAAACTTTGCCAGAGTTATTAGAAGACTTGCCCCTTAATTTGCGTCAAAACATGTTTTTCATGGACGACGGTGCACCACCTCATTTTGCACGTGCCGTAAGAGAATATCTAAATGAGCCATTTGCTGGTAGATGGATTGGTAGGGGACAAGAAGCACTCATTCAATGGCCACCGCGGTCTCCAGATTTAAATCCTTGTGACTTCTTCATATGGGGAGCGTTAAAAACAAAAGTATATGAGGTACAAATTAATAATGCTGAACAACTGTGGGACTGAATTCAAAATAGTGTAAACGCACTACGAGAAAACAACGATGTTTTAAGAAGGGTGCATTTCAATTTTTACGTTGTGTTGACCTCTGCATCAATGAAGGTGGAGGTCACATTGAACATTTGCTGTAAAAAAGTTTTATTTTTGTGTCTACGGCCAACTAAATTTTGTAATACAATTAAACCTGCAATAATAATATCAATTATCAGTGTTTGCGTAAACATTTTTTTCTTCGAAACTATACGAATTACGAAGTTTTTACAAGAGTCAAAAAATGAAGCTCATGAATAAGTCTTCACCTTAAAACATAGAAGCGTATCATCATCCTTAAAAAAATTCTGAACAAATTTATCAGGGGGTTGGGGGTGGTTTTAACCCTTCTCCAATTTTCTTTGGGTTTCTTTTGTTACTGAAAGTAGTGGCTTCCTTTGAAGTGCCCAGGTACCAAATTTCATTAAAATTGGTTCACACGTTTCTGAACAGCATACAAAAATGTGATTTCTTAAGTAAACTTTGAACTCCTCTCACGGGCAAACGGTACATTTTGGTATATGACAAAGTTGGGTCCAATCGACTTCTATTGACCTCTAGAATACGTGGTAGCTCTACGTCCCAGGAGTTTTGGGACACCCTGTATATCTGAATAATGTCAACAGTTAATGAAACACACGGTGTAAGCACAATACACAATTTGTAATTAATAAAATACAAAGGTAAAGAACACTCTGCACTGGCATTAAAACTAGCCTCGGAGACCACCCTGCAAGAACTACATTCTGAATAATATTCTTTTACTAAAATATCAACAAACACTTCAATATTTCGGACAAGGAGTCTCGCAGACCATTTATGGGAGTAATTTATGATGTAATGTGATAGATCTACCTTCCTTGGAGTTCATAATTCCAAGAATCAGACCAAAATCTTTTGTTATTGACTTTGCGCTAACATATCTGAATAAATTAAAAAACTGTAGCAGTGGTCATGGCAATAAAAGTAAGTAAAGGTTAAATAAATTATATGAGTAACACTTTTTCAGTAATAGTAGGAGTAATGATCCTAATCACACTGCAGCAACCATTATCATCTACAATGTTACTATAACTACTTTCAACCTATTGTATGTATGTATAAATAATAAAACATGAGTAAGTCTTTATTTTAACATTCATGATACACATATATACCTACACATACATAAAAACTAATCACTATTAACCGCAGCATGTTTAAGACTGCGTATGGCCATTTCAAGGGCACCTTCCCTCGTTTTATTTCCACCAATAAATCCGGTAGCATGACAAAATATAGATCCTTTAATCCCTGAAATTTCACTTAGTTGCTCATCCCTTACTCCTCGCCAATCTTTGTGGAGAAACACTCTGGTTAAAATTAAAAAAAAATTAAATTCATCTACATCTGGTTCTAAGATGAATTTTATACAGACCGGCAAACAAAACTGTCTGGTTGTATTGGAATTCCTTGAATCCGCCATGAGTCACCTTTATCATGAAATACAGCAAATTTAATTTGCCCTGCAAGATCTAATTCTTCCTCTAGTGAAAGCAGATGGTCCTTCCATGGACACCTTTCCGTTAACTCAATGATTTCCCCAGTTTTGTAAACGTTTTTTCTATCAAGTATAGACTTTTTAACAATCTCTCTGGCTGGCCACCAAACTGTTCCTGCCTACAAGAAATGACCAATACACTTTTCCTAAACAGGTTTACAATCTTACCTCAATGACTTTATCTTTAAATTCAGATCCTGCAAGCGTCATTGCTTTTTCAAACAGCTTGTCTGTGGATTCCCCTTCAGGCGAATTCCATTCTGGGTTCAATCGGTGCACTCTGGCACTTAAATGAGTGTTAATGCGATATCTAGGATGACCTTCGGCATACATTGGTATTCCGTTATCCACAGCATCTAATTCCTCAACAAACCCTTCATATACAGCTAAATATATACACCTGAGACAATCAGTGCTTGGAGTGCATTTATTGTTAATTAAAATTTCAGATAAAACTTCCATGCCAAAGTGAGCATAAACTAACCCAGCCGAACTTAGTCTAAAATACAAAATAAATTTTTAGGTTAGAAATACAAATTTACTTCAAAACATACCACATAAGTCTCAAAACCTTACATGTTCAAGTTAAATACAACTTACTTTATATGCTTGTTTTTGGCTAAATCTGGTCTAACAGAGGATAAGGTGTGATTGAAACCCCTTTGATGGTGATCGTACCTATGAATTTTGGGATCGTACACTCCACCCACATCAACAACTACATCACACATGTCTAAAATCTATATAAACCGTTGAGCGTTGTGGAATAAGTTTATCATTTTTCTTGCACTTACACTTTGGTCTCTAGTTCTAATAATCTCGGCATCCCGATAATCAGGAAGTTGCTTCAACATAAAGCAAGCAAGTGCTTCATCACAGTGAAATACACCATTGTGGGTTCCGATTTTCTTAATCATCCTTGGACTTTTACTGTTTGATGCCATTACTTGAAAACTACAAGAGAAAGCACGTGTTTATAGGAAATAATTTCTATTTTTGGATTCTTTGACAGACCATTTCATATCATTTTTATTTAAACTAAAATTAAAACGCGGTTAAACCTGGCCGCTTCAACAACTTTAATTTAAAACGTTAAAATACTCACCCTTTCCAAATACCTAAGGCTGCCACAGCTGGATATTCTAGGAAATGAGCGGTAAAGTTAGTTAAAGCCATGAACACGTATCATAACCTATCTTTCTAGTGTTGACGTTTAATAAGAATAGGTCACTTTAGTCTCGATGTAAAATTATGAAATAAATAGCGGGAAAACGTATTTTTAAAATTTATTTCAAGTTTGTGTTCGAATTTTTAATAAATAAATAGGTAAATGAAATAATTTGCTATGAATTTAAAGACTACAGAAATAAAAACTTAAAGTATAGGTAAAACAGCAAAAACATTTTATATTTAAGTACAAAAACTCTACAAGACAAATTTAAAAGTTTACCAAGCATAGCAGGAGCAAAACGCAAATGTTTCAATCTCTTAAATAAACATCTTCAGTATCTTATTCAAAAACTTATTAAACTTTATGTACAAATAAATTACAAATATCTACAAATAATAAATAAACTAATTTACAATCACTTATAAAATAATAAACATAGCTAGAAAACTTCCTTGCGGAAGCTAAAGCCGTACTGATCACACTTTACTCGTAAAATTCTCGCTAACTGCGGAGGTCCACAGTAAAACAGGGTAACTTTGCCTTTCTTCTGATCAAGAATTTGCTTGAATACTTTATCCCAATTTGGTCGCCCTGCATTGGTTCGTGTTTTTAAACCAGTGATTAAATCTCGTTTTTCCTGTAAACATTTATATTAGATCCAACTAAAGATCTTCAACAGTTACCCACCTTTTCGTGTAGTAAATCTAAGGCTAGTTGAAGGCCCACTGCTTTCATATCAGTTTTCTGTAAGGCACTGGTTATATACATATGCATCTCTAAAAACCTTTCCATTGCACCACCAAGCTCAGCTTGTTCGATTTCGAGCTGAGAAAGCAAATTCACAAACCATTCGAACGATCGCTGGTCCCGATTTATCCAAAAGAAATCAACCTAAAAGGTATTTGTTTAAAAAATTGAAAAGCAATATGGAAAAATATGGACACCTTCCGCAAATTCATTATAGTGGCAGGAATTTCACTAGCCCATGCAAATTTGCATCTTGGGCATGTATGTCTCGCTTTCCAGTAGCGATGCATGATGGATTGAAGAATGGATGCAAATGGTGTGACGCCAATACCGGTTGCAATTAACACGGCATGCTGAGCTCTGAATATATGACTTGAAGGAGCTCCATATGGACCGTCCAAATATATCTGGAAAATTCAAAAATGCACTTTTTATAATAGTTTTAAGGGACTATTTTAATATAATTTTTGGTTATTCAAGGTTATTTAGTTCATATTAATAAACAAGCTGTCATTACAAAAACTATAGAACGTGGATTAATTATTCGATAAGGGTTAGCCACTGAAATAAAAATTGGTGCCTTAGTTTAGCGCATAAAATAAAAAGCCGTCATTTGATAGCTGTCAAACGAAAGCATTGTTGTAATTGTATTATTTTTACTTAAAAGTGTTTTTTAACAGGGTTGTTCGCGAAAATCGCCAATGAAATAATACTTAAAAGGTTATTTATAATATTTATGTAAATGTAGCAATATCGTTACAAAGTATAATTTATCTATAAATTTTGAAATGAATGCTCTAACTACATCAGAATCAAGACTAGAACATACGCCTGTAGTTCGATGATCTATCCTGATCACATATTTTTAATAATCATGCTATATTTGCTAATATACTCTTACGTTACATACATTTAAGCAAGGTTAAAATGAAACATCACATGAATATTGACCACAAAATCACCTCTGTTCCGCTACCTAATGGTAGGTTGTTTAATATATCAGACAGCTCTTCATCTAAAATATCTTCAACACTGTCATGAGGAGTTGGTCGTTCACTTATGGGCTATGATTAAGAGATAGATATTTATATGTTTGTTATATTTATTATTGTCAAAGAACAGCGATTGTAATAAACAAATAATTGATGAGGTGTTGTTTTTAATAAAAAAATTATACACACTTCTAAAGGTTTTCCGACTGGATAATTCACAGGCTTCAGAACAACAGCTCCCAGAGAAGTTTCTGCGAGATTATTCACCATTCCTTCTTCAGCTTGACGTTCTGGACATGAAGCAAGACTGAACCCGCTTGTTTGACGACCTAAAATCCCTTTATAAAAGATGTTTGGCTATCGTACAATATAACATGAACACAGTGATATCATTCATTGTCGGTATCCCAGGTGATAACGTGTTAATATTGTGAATTTAACTACGACTTGGTTGAAGCTCTATTTTATGGGAGATTTAGGACGCAGGATATTTACAAAAACAAAGCAATACAGTAAGACCAGATACAAGAAGCAACTGCGTATGCATAAAAATATAAAGAACCTATTATAACTTGAATTGTGCCACTGTGTTAATTTTATATTCTTGGATTTATTGTGGGTCTTTTTTTAACTTACCAACAGAGCCCAAAGAACTGCTAGAATTTCTTTGCTCGCAATTTTCTAAACTGGGTGTTTTGAAGGCGATAATGGTAGGTTTGTTTCGCATATACCGAAAACTTTGAGCCAAAGATTTATTCTGTGGGCTTAGATAAGCTAGACCCAAAGATTTCAGACGAGCTCTTCTTATCTGACATTCGTCGAAGCTCTTTTCCGATTCGGACCGCATGTATTCTCGTAAACTAAAAAGCCAATTTTGTAACCTTAACGATTTTAGATTTCTCCAAATCTTACGCCATCAAACGTTCTCGTTTCTTCGCCTTAGTCTGTATATCTGGCATCGATAAAGATTTTTCCAAAGGAACTTTCGTGGAAAATAAAAGTCTATGGAGTTTCTTATCCGGGGTGAGCATGCGAGGTCGAGCTGGGTACGTTAGCATTTCTGAAAATTTTTTGTATATGATTGGCTAGAACTGAACAAAACAATTTTTTTACCTGTACTGCTTCCACAAGCCCTGCTGTTAAGATCTCCTTCTGAAGAGGTAATTTTATTTCCATTTTCAAACTCGAATGATTCATTCGTAAATCCGATTAGTTGGGGCCCTGCTTTTCTGTTGGGATCTCGGTTGGAAAACGTTCTGTTTATGGTAGCTTGGATTTTTTTGATAGGATTCTGACTGTTGTTACCAACACTTCCGTTTGACAGGCGCTTCTTCTGCGTTTGGGTCGATGAAGAAGAACAGTGTGGTGCAATTTCTCCATTGTGCAATTTTTGTTGCTCTTTTTCGAAATATTCGTATAACCTGTTAGTCCACTCACCTACACCTCTTATATGCAACCACATGTAATCTAAAATCAAAAATGTTAATTTGGGGAAATTTGGACGAGGTTTCTTTACCTTCTTGTTCAGGAGCACTGCTGATGGTGAAAGGATGCCATTCGTATTTGGCTATAGCAGGTATGTTAACGAAGGCATAATCTCCAGGATGGAAATCAAAATGCAGAGGTCTCTTAATAACCAAATGGGTGACCTTAGAAGGTAAAAGCAATCCTGAACTGATGTAAGTTTTGCCCCGTTTGCTCTTCATCCATGCTAGCCTCAATAATCTTTCGACGAAGTACATAATTCCTGGCGCAATAAACCATTTCCAGAAGTTCGGGCCGTGAAAAATGAGTAAACCCCAAAAGGGGATGTACATTAAATGGGTCCAGTAAAAAATCTGAATTGAGAAGCATTAATCCGCTAGAAATATATGATTTTTGAATGTCTAATTTACCTCAAAACAACCTCCTCTGCGTACAAATGCTTGGGAACAAATAAACATAATAAAAAGTATAATGAAAAGGATTACTCCAGTGGGATTTGCTGCCCCTCCAACCAAACCAAAAAGGCCTGGTTTGCTGGTAAATATCCATTCAGAGACCGTGTAGTTTTTGGCATTTAGCTCTTGGTCGTTCACAACGATAAGACCTGCATAAAGAGAAAACTGCATTTTCAGTTTATAAAGAGACACAAACAAAAACTCACTTACTGAAATTTAAAACGTGCATTATGGTGTGGAAGAAACTGTAGCCGAAAATAAGCCACCCTGTCAGCTTATGGAAGTAAATGTGTTGATCCAAGGGTAAGAAGGCACTAAATCCACGCGTTCTCAAAAATGTTATTGATTGTCTCAACATTAGGACTAATACGAACATGCAGGTGAAGTTTAAACATTGTCCTGGAAGCCGAAAATCAGTCAGTGCTGGTATTAATGGTATTTATAACAGCGGTCTTACCACAAGCTCTTGCGAAAATGGTGAACATGTTTGATTGCCGATATTCTATAGCACGTGAGATGAACAAGGCTACGTTTACAAATACGAAAACAGCAAGAGATATTAAATAAACGTAATTGTTCTTTACGTAGGGCTTTGTTAGTTGATATGGTCTAAATTTTGTAAACCTTCTGAGGAATGAAGTGGGTGGAGCTTTCGGTTTTGGCGGTACCAGCCAACGGTCAATACTGTAATAGAATTTCAACAAAAATATGTAATGAAACTGAAAAATTGAATAATATCAGTAAGCGGTACACCAACGTTCATGTATACCAACAGAGAAAAATAAAAGAGTAACAAAGAGAAATGAAATAAGTGAATACTTTCGATTATTCGTATGTATTAATACTGGACCGGCAATAAAAATAAAATCAAATGGATGAGGCACAAAGTAATAGAAATATCAAAAAGCAGGAAGATTTAGGAGGATGATTAAGAATGGACGTAAAAAATAAGAAAAATGAAATGCTGGAAATGGAAATTAAAAAGTGATTACAGTTTAAAAAGTAAAGAAAACAGAATAGAATATAAAGAGGGTGAAGGAGAAAGTGTATGACTAGAAGCAAGAAGCATGCAAACAAGAATTAAGAAGAATAAAACTAAAGAGCAGAAGAAGTTATTAAGAGAACAATAAACAAGAAAAAATTGGAAAAGTCAGAAAAAATCAGGATAAACATAGAAGAAACAAAATATAAGTAGAAACTGAAGTAGAACTTGAAGCAGAAAATGGTCAAGCAGTAAAGAGGAATGAGGTTTAAAAATGAAAGGACTAAACTAGAAGATAACAACACTGAATTGAAACACAAATTAAAACAGACAACCAAATTTAGAAAGAAGAGATGAAGCAATAATCATAACAAATTGTAGAAACTACCGAATAGAAGAGCCAAACAAACAAGAAGACGGGCGTTGGAACGAAGATGGTAACAAGAATGAGAAAAAAGCAGAAAAGAAATAGGGGGAAGGAGTGGTATGGAAAGAGGACGTAGAAATGTGACAAGGAGAAGAGAAGGAATGGCAGTCAGACAAGCATACGTTCATTAACGTGAAAATGAAAGGTTTCTTTCACATGTGGTTGGTAATAGAAAATTAAGAAAGGAAACAGAAAAACATGTAACACAATTTGAAAGGAATGCATTTGGAAGAGTAAAATACAATTTTTATAAGTTGGTAGCAGACAAATTTCATTCATTGGCAACCTTATACATCAATGTAAAGTGTTTAATTAATTATATATAATTGTATAATTCTATGTTATTTTCACCCCTTATTCTATTTTTGCTTTATTCACGTATTACCTTATTGATAAATTTTCCAGAAGCCCTCCATGTTTTTCGAGCTGCGCTTTGAGAGCTTCATACGTAATAGCACCCCGATTGTTTGTATCAGCGTCTTCGAACATAGCAACTGTGAGTTCTTCAATTTGATCTTCGCTAAATTGCATTCCGTTTTCTTCCATGCATGCCCTCATGACGTGCTGTAACTCCTTATGTTGAATCAGACCGTCTCCTAAAATCAACGGATTAAGCATTTGCAGAACAAGCGTCATTCGTGAAAGTACCATCCAGGTCGTACACTTTGAACAAAAACCTAATTTTGTCCTCGGGAGACTGCCCCGCGAACTGATGCATGGCATCTAGGAACTCTTGAAGGGAAATCGAGCCCGAATTGTCTTTATCGAAAATTTGGAACACTCTTTCTGTAAAGAAAGGCTACAACAAAAAGAAAAGACAAAAGGAGAAAAGTTTAGGCTGAAAGTTCTCGAGCTGTAATGAAGACGGCTTAAAGGCTTACATTTTTCGAGACCACGATTTTTTCGAATTCTTCCCTTCGGATTTCCTTTTCATTCCCTACGGTCTGCCTGAACAACTGCTCCAGCCACTGTAAGCTCCCTTTATCGAAACCTGTTCGTGGTCTAAAGCATATATTTATTACAACTCGTTATACGCTTGCAAAGCTCTCATGTAAGTGTTATTGATATTTGCGCACTAGTTCTACTAATAAATTTATTGTAATATTATACCGCTTAACTCGTAACATATCAAACAATCAGAAATTTACATAACACTAAGAGGTAACATTTAGATCAATATACATATAATGGGAATGTAATGTAGCGAAGGTGGGAAGATACTTCGCGATAATTTATATAGTGTGTACCTAATTCAAACATTACTATTAGGATATTGTAACCCAGCTTTGAATGGTTACCGAACTCGATACCAATCTTACAGAAAAATTTTTGCCTATTCCAAGGTTCGAACTGAGGACTTCGCATTACGAGTACAGCCCTCTTACCGCTGGGGTATTCGGCGTTCATTTCTAGCATTTATAAAATTTAAAACTATTTTTTATATGCAGCTTCTTAGAGAATGGAATGTTCGTATTAATAGAGTAATAAGAAAAACCCAACACCGCCAGTGGCAAAGGGGGAAAGCTTGATATTGACACGCTTAACAAGACTCCGATAGGGTGCGTACAATTGGAACTAACAGAAGTAAATTAACAAGAAAAAGAAGAGACGACGAAGACGAAGAAGAAGCTTCTTAGTTATCATAATATTTCCTGGGTTGATTGAACGTTAACCATAATCTCACAAATGCTATTCCAAAGATTATTACCATAAAAACTCTCTAATAAGAAACGCAACCATACTGTAGTAAAAAACTAAGCAAGTGGAATACAACAAAAAATATATGCAAGATTTTATTTAATTCCATAAATGTTCAAAATTGCCTCCGTTCACTCCTACGAATTTTTTAATTCGTCTTCAAAACGATCTTCGGACTCGAACTATGATTGATGTACACACCCTAATAATTATTCTGTTTTGTAAAGCATGTTTGTTTACTACCGGAGATTGGTATACTATTTCGTTAATTGTACCTCAAAGAAAAAGGCAAGTGGAGTGACATCGCAACTTCGTGGTCATTTTCATGAAAGAAGTGTGGTCCGATAAACATCAAACGCTTACAGAAAAAGAAATCTCTTTGAAAGAGGGTATCCACTGCGGATTTTCTTGCATGTAATAGTATGAGTTATGCCTATTCACTTAACCATTATTTGAGAATTTTGCAGCATCGCTAAGCAATACACAATTTAAAGAAGATGTATCCAAAAGAAGTTACTTCTGAATGAAATTACAAAATTTCAATCTTCTCTGGGGGTCATTTTGATGCAGCTGGTGCACTAAAATATCCCGGTTATAGGGATGAAATACATTTGCTTCTAGAATACTTTTGAAGTTCACATTTGTGCTTGTTTTTAACTTACATGGGAATTCTCGTTCCCCATCTCTAATATGGACAGTTCAGTTTTCAAGTTCGTACTCATTTCGAGCCTACGTCTTCTGGAATCAACATATTTACCTTCGCTTCTTCAAGAAGTTTCAAGGCGTCTAAAAGTTTTTCAGATGGTGGTCTTCTAGTTGGATAGCACGCGAGATATAAATAGCGGGCTGCAGCAGCATTTCGCGTCATTCACCAATAATAAGTAATAAATCTGCATTCTCGTTATTTGAAATATTTTACTTAAAATTTAAGTAAATTGACAGTTCATCTTGTCATAAATTAAAGACAATGTGATATGGACTTGACATGCAGTATGTATGCTAGGTCGCGTTAACCACTTTTAATGTGGACAACTTAGCTGACCCACTTTGAACCAGTATTGTACAAATTTAATGCACGGGGTTTTTCTTATCTAGCTGTTTTCTTTGCAGCTTTTCAAACTAACGCGCTACTTATAATAAAAATTAGTTTGTATCGGTAGTGAACTACAATAAAATATATAACCTAAAGGCAATTATCCCAAGCTACCGTGTTTAAAAATTTTAACAAGATAATTTCTAGAAAAGATCTTTTAATTTCCCATAAGCAACTTATTTAACAAACATGCAGATTGCAATTACGTATAGCATTAAGCCAAGGCGATATACAGGGTGTCCTTTAAATGCCTTAAAAGCTTCAGGGAGAATTTTTCCTTTATGAATGCTTAATACAAATCTTCAAAAAAAAGTAGGTATTTGGAGCTTAGTTTTCTTGTACGAGAGTGTTAAAGTTCATATCTTTAAAACAGAATTTCATGGAAA
>JABXWE010025962.1:0-35889 GCA_014611495.1 Limonius californicus
AGGTGCACCATCATTTAAAAACCACATGCTATTCTGTACGTTTTGAGGAACTGTTTGGAGGAGAGCCGGTAGTTCATTAATTAAGAAATTTAAATACATTTCACCATCTAAATTTCCATTAAAGAAATGTGGACCTATTACAAAATCGCCAATAATACCGCACCACACGTTAAGAGAAAAAATTCTCTGAAAATGAGTTATCCTGATCCAGCGGGGATTGTCTTGGGCGTAATAGTGGCAGTTATGTCGATTAACCATGCCGTTGTTTGAAAACCTGGCTTCATCACAGAATAATACCATACTTAAAAATTCCGCATTGACGTTTAATTTCCGTCTAAGAAATTGACAATACTGAACGCGATGCTCATAATCCCTATCTTCAAGATTATGTATGGTATAAACATGGTAGGGGTGAAATTTGTTCGCCTTAAGAATATTGAAAACAGAACGTTTGCTAATGTTTAAGGCATTTGCAATCGCTCTTTGACTTGTATGGGGATTATTCGTAACCATTTCAATTACAGCTACTTCGTTATGTTCAACCGTAACTTGCCGTGCCCTTGCTTTTGGTTTTGAAAATTGCCCATACTCTTGTAAATTCAGAAGAAGCATTCTAAATGTTTTGTCTGTTGGACTTCGTCTACCTGGGAAGCGTTGCGCATACAAAGTACTGGCAGCACTCGCATTTTTTCGACATTCACCCAGAATTAGAAGCATGTCCACTTTTTCAGCGTTGGAATACATTTTGCACCAAAGATTAATGTTCGATAATCTTTTTTTTGCACGTTCAAGTAATGTGGCTGATCTTAATTATAGAAATATTTTGTTTTAAAATTATAGTCGGCATTGACATGTATCGTGTGTTGCCTATTTAAAAAAATGTAGGCTCGGAGGTTTAAAATGGGCACTCTGTATAATATCAAATAAATATATGTAATAAATTGGTAATTGCCTATTTGTGTATTTAACATTTTGGGGACAATTTTATTTGGGAGTTATTACAGAACGTAGATATAATTTCACAGTTAGCTGATTGTGAGAGAATTTTAACTATGCCAAGTACTTCAGCTGCTACCGAACGGACCTTCAGTACTCAGAGTACTATTCATACAAAAAGAAAATAGATTAACCACATAGCGCGCAGTTAGGTTAAATTATATTAAACATCATGATAAGCTGCTATCGATGCCACTGGATAAGACACAAGATAGACAAGATCTGTCAACAGCTGTTCTTGTACGCAGTATTTTGCCTACCAATCCTGCCACATCTATTTCTGATTCATCTTTAGTGCAAGAGGAAACAGAAGTGCGAGAACAATATGAAGAAATTGATACTGAAACTAAAAGTAATATGGATAGTAATACAGTAATTTTTTATTATATTATAATTAATTTGATAGCATTATGGATTTTAGGAATCGTGGCATTCGAATATTTCTGGATATGGTAATATCGACGACGATTTTGGTATTACAAACATAATGAACATGGACTCCAACTTTGATTCTGAAGTAGCAACTTTGAAGATGAAACTCTACGACAAATGCTTCAAAAAAACTACAATTCGACTAATTTGAGGAACAACAGAACTATGAAAATGTTAAACCTTTCAAAATTTGGCAACCAGCTAAATTTTAACTGATTAAAAATATAATCTACAATTGGAATTTTGGTTTTAGTCGCACACGTAACTGTTTAAAACTTCTGTGTGATAAAGAAAGACGAAAGACATAAACATAGTTTTACTACGTACGTTATTCAAGTTCAAGTGAATTTGTGGTTTGACTGTAATGTAATCTTAATCAGACGCTCAATGGTGATCACTGTGGGACTAAATCAAAAATCCATTTTTTACTAACATATGTATGTGTAATATTAACTGATGTGGATGTGAGATGTGGATGTGAGATGTGATACATATACATAGGATAGTTACTATTGTACTCATTATTTCTTTTGTTTGATGTATCGTTACTAGTTTTCTTCGCAGTAAATATTCTACAAGCGTTTTTTATAATCTTGAATTTTATAGGTTAGGTATTTTCCTGTGTTGCAAAATACAAAAAAATCATAAATCCGTAAGTTACAAACAAAAACATGTAAGTTACAACATTAAAACTGGAATTACAAAAAAACTGTAAATTACATTAAAAAACCGTAAATTACCCATAAAAACCGGAATTACAGAACTTTTTATGAAAAACATAAAAAACACAAATTACCGTAAAGTTACAAGTTAATTTACAATTTTATAAAAAACATGTAAATCATCAACACTAATGCTTTGTATGTAAAATGTCGAAATAGGTATAAAGCACAAAAAGTAAATGAATCCTGTTGAAATTGTCTATTATTATTATTAAAATATATTTAAATATTAAAATTTACTGATTTTTCTTGTTTTTGCAGTAACATGTGCAATTGCCATTTTACTGATAGCTAATTTAGACGCACGAAAGCTCCTCTATTGCCGGCCTCGGTGGTTTAGTGGTTAGCGCTTTTGCCTTTAGATCCGAGGGACGCGGGATCGAACCTGGTTGAGGTCGACGAGATTTTTCTAGCGGGGAAAATTCTGAAAATGCGCCTTCTGTCGCATAAGAAGTAAAGCCGTAGGTCCCGTGCCACTGCGATGTGTGACACGTTAAAAATCAGTGCTGGAGTTGGAATTACCCCCAGATAGGCAACATTCTTAGTTAGGGTGTACAATGGGCCAAATGTGGCCTAAGTGCATAGAGATGCTTGGAAAACCGCGTCCTAGATCTCGCTTTTTCAAATCATCATCATAATCAAGCTCCTCTATTTAGCACGTACAAAATTATTTATAATTATAAAATCTGTAATGAATATGTAAGAAATGTCTTACGTTAAAAAATCCATTCGACACAATTACATTTAATGCTTTTATATAACTTATATTACCAAAGCTTACATGCGTTTAATTTTTAGTACAACCGTTCGAATATACATACTTATAAATCAACCTACCGTTGAACTTTCACTTATAGTCTTTTTAATGGAATAGTTATAACGATTGGTAATGCTTAAAAGGTTTTTCTGAAATATTTGAATTTAGTGTAAGTTGTTTGTTTCATTTACATACCCACTGAATACTTAAAACATCAAACAACTTGAGAAAACCTGCCTCCATAAGTTGTTACTGCAAGATAATTATTTTTAAGCAAACGCATTTCAACCCTGCTTTTACTATGTACAACCTCAAATTATAGTTAGGTAATTATAACACGGTTAAGTTCCCCAGCGCCATTTCCAGCAGCCTATTTAAGTTCGGTACTCATTTAACTGCATAACAATTTTTACCAGTTTCTATTTGTATTGCAGCAGCAATTTCCCTTGTCACTCACACAAAACACCGTTTCCTAAAATAGTTTCTTAATACTCCTGTCAGTCGAAAGGATTGTACCTATTGTTATTGTTGTAAGAAAACAGATATGTGTATAAGTACGGAAAAGGATATCAAGTAACTACAATAAACAGTGGGACGCATTATCGTATTAAGTTCTGATGCCACGATGTTCTTTGCCTTTTATGTTTTTATGATAAAGTCGGTTCGGATTCTATCTGTTGTAGGTGGTGGTAAGAACCGAATCCAAGGCTTTAGTTGTCAGAAAGTTATTATAGTAGCATACAGTAAAGTAAAAATAGCCTTCAGTGATTAAAATCTCAAGTTATCCTAACTGCGTAAAAGCTAGAATTCAAATGGCGATAAAAATCATTAGTTTAATTTTTAAGGCAGAAAATTGATTATTATTTTGCCCATGAGTGAAAGGCGGAATTTATAATACGCAAACATATTAAATATTACAAATGGAACACAGATATTATACAGGGTGATTACTTTATCTTGTAACAGTTAGGAAGGCTCCACACATTACAGCTGTTGTATTCCAAGGTATCTTAGCAAAACTTTACATTATTAAAATAATTAATTATCAAAGTAGTTACGTTGGATGTACCAAGAAACTACAGTGAAACTATATACTAATAAATATGATGTTCTGCAATATTTATTTCCTATAATTTAAACAAAACAAGTATAGAGAAAGTCAAGATAGCATAAAAATATGTTGCCATAACAATAATGGCAACTAGAAAAATAAATCAAATCAAAACAGGAAGAAAAACACTATAGTTCGTTTGAAAATGGGGTGGAAAAAATTAGGCAACCAATCATACAGATGTCTTAGTTACCTAGATTATAACTTTTGTTTTTAATAAATACTAATCCAAGAAGCAGTTATTCAGTTGAAGTTATTTAGTCGTTTTTTATATTACAGGTTATATTGGTTATTAAGGTTATGTAGCTCGTTATTTAAAATAAATATTATACATTACGAAATCGGGCTTCTAACTGAATCTACAAAAAACATTAACAGAACATATATTAAACCAACGTTACGATTTATTACAGAAATACATTTAACGAGAAACGTTAAGTACGGAAAGTACAGTATACTAGGTATAAATAAATTAAACAATGCAAAACGTATACAATTTTTATAAATGTAGGCATGGTTGTGTCTAAGATTTGTTAGGATTTGAAGCTGAACCTGAAATATTGATAATTTGAAAATGCTTGAAACCTTCTATATAGATACTTCTTACCAAAACGCAACAAAAGTATAACTTATATACACAAATATACATATTTAATTATCCATAATTTCTGCATTAGAATCGTCAACCAAATCAGAGTCGTCGATGTCAGAAGTATCAGAAGCACTATTAGCATGAATAATAAGAGGTTCTGTAGGAACGTCAGCACGTATCTAAATCTCGCATTTTTTTTCTTCCGAAATTGTGTGTTCCATACATTTCTTCCATTGTGTAGGCGTTATATCCTCCAACGCTGCATGAAAAAGCTTCTCCACCTCAGCTAACTTAAATGTTGAATTTTTTCGCCCTACATCTCTTTTCACTTGAGCCCAAATGAGCTCAATTGGATTGAACTCACAGTGATATGGTGGTAATCGCAAAACTGCTTTACCAGAAACTTTTGCCATTCCATCGATAACGTATCTTAAACATTTGGGCTTTCATTCTTGGCAATTTGTAATAGTTCTATTTTAAGCATCGATTCGTCAAACGAAATATTTTTGCGCTAGCCATTTTTGAATATCTTCTTTTCGCCATGCTGCTGTAGGTACAGTTTCTTCGCCATGACTGTGATACGAAACGTTGTTTAAGACAATTATGCAATTTGGTTCCAACAAATGCAGGATTTTCTCAAACCAATCCTCAAATGTTTTAGAGTTCATCTCTTGATGGTAGTCCGGATTACTTTTTGATTCAAATAACAGTAAACCTCCCTCTAAAAATCGCGAATCACTGCCTATATGGGTGATAATTAACCTAGGTCCTTTGCTATACGGCTGCTTAAGCCCAGTAGAAAGTCCTTTAATGAAAGCCTCCCTATGGCTTCTTATGCCGTCATCGTGCCAAACCTTGTTTAGGCTGTGACCTTCGTTAAGCCACGTTTCGTCAAGATAATAATTTTTTCTATTTTCTTGTCGATATAAATTGATGGAGCGTAGGTAATTGCTTCTCCATAAAATTATATCTTTACGCTCTATTAGCAAGTTCTACCTGTTTCTATTTGCATACTTAAAATTCAATTTCCTTCTCATTTTGAACAACATGGAACGTGTTAGGTATGTGTGGTAAATCTTCACGTTCGTGTATAACCGCTAGTACCTATTTTGTCTAAGGTTGGCGATTTACTTGAAAAGAAAAAGGAATGAACAATGCGACGAATAGGACATTCTACATATTCCTCTATTATAATTTCTGGTCTTCCTGGAAATGTTTTGGGTTCGGTCAAATGTCTATGATTTTTACGTTCTTGCCAAATATTGTATATTATCTATTTTGAAATACCTGTAAATAATAATATGGAATATTGTATGGCATGTTTTAAAACAAACTTATCACCTGCGATGTTTGCAGCTAGCTTAATTGCATTTCCTTTCTTCTTGGTGGGATGGTCTTTTATTACATGTTTGTAAATATTTATAATTAAAATTTTTTCTGTTATTGATAGGGGCACTTTGCTTGAGCGTTTAATATATTCACCATCCATATTCTAAAGTTGCAAATAGGTTCTTGATATATAAACTAGATAAAGCAGCAAGGGACCTCGGTGGTCCAGCGCAGCAACGTGTTGCCACTCGAGGTCACCTGAATTGTGCTCGTTCCGCTGTGGTTTCGAATCTCAGCTGTGGCGACCGCATTTCAGTTAGTTAAGTTGAGGGTGCATGCTGCATGAATGGTTAGTGTCTAAGAGACGCCCGCACCTCCTGAAGTAATGCGAAAGCGGTTCCGGGGGGTGGGGGGGGGGTCGTATGAATAAATGAGAGAAAATAAAAGATAAGGCAGCAAGGTGTTTTATTTCTTTGACATTTACTTAAGTCAGGGCCGGCTTAAATAATTATTTATTAAAATTACAAAGGAGCATCTAGCAAATTGCTGTAGATGTATGTTTGGTTGCCTAATTACTTCCACTCCATTTTCAAACGAACTATAATCAATGACAACATAATAATGTTCAAACTGCAGTCTACCTTGTTCACATAAGTTAATCCGCCACAGAAGAGAATTTCCAATACGAGCTAGCATGTGAGGGGGGATTGACTCACATGAGTAATTCTTTCACATAAATATTTCTGAGATTTTGTGGAAGTTTAGTAGACGTTGTTTTCTACTTTACTCCACAAATAGAAATCTAACGGAGGCTAGTCCGGATTACTTGGAGGCCAAGGATGAATTGTACTTTTTCCAATTAATATGTTATGAAAAATTTCATATTTGTAGTTTCTTATAATACTATGGAAGTGGGCAGGTGCTCCGTCATTTTGAAACCACATACGCTGTCTAACATAAAGAGAACTGTCTTCTAAAAGTTGAAGTAAATCATTTTCTAACAAAAGTAAATACAGTTCCCTATTTAAACAGGCTTTAAAGAAGTTGGGACCAACCATACCACACCACATATTTGCACTAAAAATGCTTCGGACCTGTACTTGTCAATTCCAATGTGGATTATCTTGTGAATATAAATGGCAATTCGTCTATTTAAACACCCATTGCTACTAAACGTCGCTGCACCAAAAAATAGAATATTTCTTAAAAACAGTGGATAAGTAGTAACTTGCTATCTTAAAAATTGGCACAAATTCAATCGACGTGGTAAGGATGAAACCGGTTTCCTTTTAAAATGATAAATACTGAACTTTTGTTAAAACCTACAGTTCTTGCAACTCCTTGTTGGCTTATATGATGATTACCAGTTACTTTTTTGATGACTGCCGCTTCAGCTTCTATAGTTGTGAGATGTGGTTGTCTCACCTTTAGCTTGGAAAACTGTCTATATTCACGTTTTTTTTTATATATTTGCATATTTACAATCTACTCGGAAGATACAAGTGAGTAATGAGTAAATGTTATCTTAAATATATACATGTCATGATTTGGGATCAGGCCAATACCGTCTTCCCAGGGTTATACACTAACAGAAGGCAGGTAGGGGAGTAAATCTAGTGGCCAGGTGCGTTGAAGTCCTCTTGCGGCTACTGGTTGGCGTGCGAGATGCCCTACAAGGTCATTTTCATGTCCTGGTAACTTGAGATAGTATGCTTGTGCGAATCTTTGGATTTCAGTTGTTGCATGAGGGATTTTCAGGTCGGTGTGGATAGAATCGTTGCTTACATACCATGGAGCGTCAGTGATTATTCGGAGTATTTTGGATTGTATTCCTTGTATGATTTTTTTATTGGATGCTTTTGCACAACCCCAGAGCTCCATACCATAAGTACAGATGGGTTTTCAGATGATTTTATAAAGCAGTACCTTGTTGGATAACGAAAGCAGCGAACGCCTTCCGATTAGCCATTGCATCTGCTTCAATTTCAAGTCTATTTGTTGTCTTTTTTTCTTGATATGCGTAGCTCAGTTGAGTTTTCGTCAAGGTGCATACCTAAATATTTTATTTCGGACTTAGTTGGGATTCGAATATTGTTAAAACTGGTGGGAGGGCACACAAGTCTTCTGTTAGTGAAGGTTATTTGTGCTGACTTGTCGCTGTTTACTGTGACTCTCCATTTCTTGGTCCAGTCCGGTAGGAGATTGAGTTGGTTCTGTAAATGAGTTGTCGCTGCTGCAGGTGATTCACTGGTTGAGAGGATGGCTACATCGTCGGCAAACATGGCAATAGTAGTGTTTTACGCGGTTGGTGAATCGGTTGAATAAATCAGGTAGAGTAAAGGGCCTAACACACTTCCTTGCGGCACTCCTGCTTTAATTTGATGGTATTCCGAGGCTGAGTTATTTATTACAACTTGAAAGAATCTTTCGGTGAGGTATGATTTTAGGATTAAATAGATCTGAGCAGGGAACTGTAGTTTGATCCTGAACAGGAGGCCTGCATGCCAAACCTTATCGAAGGCTTGCTTTATATCTAGGAAAGCAGCTGCAGTTAATTTTTTGGTTTCAAGACTTTCTATTATTTGATTGACGATCCGGTGGCATTGGTGTATCGTTGAGTGGGCTTCACGAAAACCGAATTGGAAGGTCGGGATTATCTGGTCTAGATTAACAGCTTTTTTTTATTCTTTTCAATAGGAGTTTTTCAAAGAGCTTGGCTAATAGAGGTAACAGGCTTAACGGTCTAAAGGAAGATGGGAAGTTGGGTGGTTTGCCAGGCTTTGCGATCATAGTAATCTTAGCATACTTCCATTGTAGAGGGAAGTACGTTAATCGCAATATACTATTGTATATGGTGGTGAGGAGGACCACTGTTTTTCTTGGAAGATGCTGCATTACTTCACCTACCATCAAGTCATAGCCAGGGGCTTTTTTGGTGTTCGTAAGGTTGATTTGCTGGCATACTTCTAACGGAGAGAAGGGTTGTATTGGCGGCGAGAGTTGGCACGGAGCGGTTAGGAAATCTTGAATTTCGGTGTCGTCCTAGTTGTCGTGTGGGTCCGGGGTAGCGAATACGGTGACAAGGTGTTCTGCGAAGGTGTTGGCTTTGTCCTTGTCTGTTCTGGCCCATGTATCATCAGGCTTTCTGATTGGTGGTATTTCAGTAATGGGTCTCTTGAATTTTTTTGTTGCTTTCCAGATTGAATGGTCGGTAGGAGAAAGCTTGGTAATGTATTCTTTGAAAGTTTCATTACGGGCTTCCGTAAGTGTGGTATGTAGTTCATGGGTAAGTCTATTGTAGATTGTTTTGTCGTGCCTGTTCTCTGTTATTTGCCATGTTTTCCGGGCTATTCGTTTCTCCGCGAGTAGGTTACGTATATGGCGAGGAATGTTATTGATTACAGGAGTGCGATTTATAGCAGTAGGTGTGGCTTGCCAAGCAGCGGCTTGTATTGCTGTCGTAAGGTGATGAACTGCTTTATCAAGGTCTTGATTATCTTTAAATCTGATACTTAGGTTAATGTTTTTTTCTTATAGGTCTCTGAATTGATCCCAATCCGTATGGTTGTTCCAGAGCCTAACCGGCATTTCTTTGGTGATTATGCTTGTGCTGACTGTGATAATGACTGGGGTGTGATCAGTGGAGAGATCGTAATTAGGTTCTGTTTTAGTATAAACGTTGGCTATTCCATTGACAACTGCATAGTCTAATAGGTCTGGGAGTTTTTGTGGGTCACTAGGCCAGTACGTCGGTTCTCCGGTTGATAGAAAGTTGAAATTGTTTCTGTGGATTGTTCTTAGTAGGTTGCGTCCTTTCGGGTTGATAAGTCTAGAGCCCCAAGCTGTATTTTTTGCGTTCAAGTCCCCTCCTGTTAAAAATTTGGGGCCTAATGATGTAAGAAATTCTTCATATTCGTCAGACGAGATGGGGTGCCTCGGTGGGCTGTAGATGGCTGAGATTACAAGCGAATATGGGAAGGCTTGAACTTTTATGGTTGCACTTTGAATCTCTTCAGTTAGGTATGGTTGCAGTTCATGATGGACAATCGTGTTCTTAATTAATACAGCTGATCCGCCGTGCGCCGTCCCATCTGGGTGATTGGCATAATATGTGGTATAATGCGGTATTTTTACAGTAGTCCTATTAGTTGCATGAGTCTCGGAAACGAGTAGTATGTCAATTTGTTGTAGTTGTAGAAAGATTATTACTTCCGAATATGCTTAGTGATACCATTGGCGTTCTACAGCGCGATGCGTAGTGAGCTAGCCATTTTACGCTATTTTGTTTATCACTGTGGAAAGCATGTTTAATATCATGTTGTTCTGACTTATGAGCTGGGAAAACATGTTTTTAAATTCGATGAGAAAAGCTGTGAGCATTTTGGGAATGTTTATTACTTGTTGGATTTGAGTTGAGGAGCTATGGTTCTGTTTTGTCTATGCTTGAGGATTGTTGGTTACGCGTTGTGTTTTACCGCTGTGGTTATTAGCTTAGTTACGGAGAGGGGGGAATTCAGTTCGGGTGAAGTTAGGACGAGCTTGCTACAGACGGAATTTTGTTAGCTATTCCTCTGAATGGCGTGCTTCGGGCTCTTTGGAGGTCCTGGTATACTGTGCAACACTTGTAATTGGCCAGTTGATCTCCGCCGCATAGACCGCACTTGGCCGGGGTATTTCGATCTTCCTTACATATTGCAGTGTTGTGTCCGCAGCCACATTTTACACAAACATAAGGTTTATTGCAATAAGATTTAGTATGCCCGTAGTCTTGACATCTCAAGCATTGCGGGATAGTGCTTTTCTTTTTAGGAGGTTCAAACGCGACTACCATATTCCCGATATATATGGTATCAAAGATTTTTTTTATTGTTCTCGCTTGGCTCGAGGTCGACCATGAAAAGGAAGAGAGATTGCTTGGTTAACCTATGGTGTATATTTATAATGTTACGCACTGTATGACCCTGTTTGGCTAGCTCATCCTTTATGGTGTTTATCGGAACGGAATGGTGAAGGTTTCGAACCGCTACTCTCTATGCTCTGTCTTCTTTTAGTAGGAAGATATGGTGTATGATGTTTTCATCTTTTAAGTGTTTCGACAACCATCTGTAAGTATCGGCAGGATGGGTATTAATTCTAATTGTGTTATTTGATGCTGCTGACGTGTGATATTGCTCTGCCTCAAGGACTTTAGTGAGATTCGTGACCATTTTCCCATAGTCAGTTACTCCATGGATGTATATTGGTGGGGGTTTTACAGTTTTAGGTGGTTGATTGTCATTGTCATTAGTGGTTTGTGTTTGTGCGAGTATTTCATATCTGTTAGACGTAGGCAGTTGGTTAGGTTTAGTTAATTTGGGATTCGGTGCCGTTGTATTCCTTTTTCTTTTTTCAAGTGTTTGCCATTCATGTTTTGAGCTAGGTTGACTTTCTTCGTCGTTGTCGTCGATCGTTTTCTCGTTATCATTTATGTCTGATTCTGATGGGGTGTCACTGGATGCTTCATAAAGTTTTTGTTTCATATTGGTAGTTTCTTATAATACTATGGAAGTGGGCAGGTGTTCCGTCATTTTGAAACCACATAACATAAAGAGGACTGTCTCCTAAAAGTTGAAGTAAACCATTTTCTAACAAATGTAAATACAGCTCCCTATTTAAACAGCCTTTAAAGTAGTAGGTACCAACCATACCACACCACACCACATATTTGCACTAAAAATGCTTCGGACCTGTACTTGTCAAATCCAATGTGGGTTATCTTGTGAATATAAATGGCAATTCGTCTATTTAAACACCCATTGTTACTAAACGTCGCTTCACCAGAAAATAGAATATTTCTTAAAAACAGTGGATGAGTAGTAACTTCGTATCCTAAAAATTGGCACAAATTCAATCGACGTGGTAAGGATGAAACCGGTTTCCTTTTAAAATGATAAATACTGAACTTTTGTTAAAACCTACAGTTCTTGCAACTCCTTGTTGGCTTATATGATGATTACCAGTTACTTTTTTGATGACTGCCGCTTCAGCTTCTATAGTTGATTTGTGTTGTCTCACCATTAGCTTGGAAAACTGTCTATAGTCACGTAAATTTCATTCCAAACTTCTAACGGCCTTATGTAAAGGAGGGGGTCTATCCAGGTATTTTTGTGAATATTGTACTGCTAAGTCCGCGCTCCTCTGCGTTCTCCCAAAACCAGCGTCATATCTGTTTTCTCGCTAGTAGAATACGCTGAAACTGATTGTTATTACAAAGAATCTAGACTAGACGAATCAACAACTTCATGCAGAAGTTCGTTAAGTTATGACAGAATAGTAGTAGACATTTGTCGGTCCAAAGGACTATTAGAGTAAAAAAAAGTTTTTATAGCTAAAAAGGAAATTTTACTATAGATTTCATGCACATGTGAGAGATGTAGCCTACCTACTTGTTACAAGATAAAATGATCACACTGTTTATTAATATAGTGATATCACTGGATATGGATGAAAAATGTTTGGTTTGCAAATGTAACAAGTCAGACGAAATGGCTACTGAGAATAGTACAATAAATACTTATCGCACTTATTAAATGAGGCCTGCCTTCCGAATGCGTTGTATGTGTCATTTTATCAATTTTACAGGAGACTCTAAAACTGATTTATTAATGCAAATGCTATTTTTTGTAGCTTCAATGTGTTTTTAATACTAATTATTTACAGTAAGCTTTAAGGAACAGTATCTACCGCAAGTCTAAAGATTGAAACCATAAGTAAAAAATGTATTGAAAGATACATCAATTTGAAACATTTTGATTGTCTCCCACTTTTGTAAGTCAAAACGTTCCGTAGGAAAAATACACCCGTTTGTAGAATTCTTTTATTCCCCGAGTTGAAAAAGGCATCCAACATGCAGTGTATATGGAAGAGGCATAAATCTTAGAAAAAGTGCATTTATATTTTTTACGAATTTAGAAGAGGGATAAATAGGACCTATTTGCAAAATAATCTATGGTGGGCTACTATAATAATATCACTCAAAAATAAAAGAAATCTTGCGCTAGCGCATCCGCAGATAAAGCGTTGGCGTTCGCTAAATGTCTTGGCAGTGTTTTGAAGCTTCTCACTGATATTCTTGATGACATAACAACTATCCCATAGTATGTGCTTTTATGTACGGAAAGAAATGCTTCACATGAAGATACGCAATTCTGAACTTTCTTCAATAGTATCTTATTAGCTTATTACACACTATGTACAATGAAGGCTAACACAGCATATAATGCTCTCTGAGCTATCCTGGTTAAAAGATCACCGCAGAGGGAACACTAATTGAATACACAATTTTACAAGAATGTTAAAACAAATTAGTGGCAAATAAAAATACAGGCCCATCGAAGCTTTTTGTGTGTGACAAACCAAGTCTGCCAAACTCCAAGACATACTTGCGATTCACATGTTGCTGGTTGAACAATTCGGCGCCTCTACTAGCATAATGATTGTTTCCGCAATTATTTCAACTCTTTCTCAAATCAAATAATCTGTTTAAACAACCATAACTACGATATACGGCGTGATGCTGACGTAAAAAAGGTTCAATGTTTACGCCAACCTATAGTCAACCAATGTCGTCTAATCATTCCATAAATGCTCCGGGACATTTACTACCCTGGAACTTTGGACTGCATTTTCGCGGGAACTAATTTAAAGCAAATTAATTGATCCTTCAAGAAGTATACGTTCCCCTGTCATTTAAAAATTTTAGGGTGAGAGTCACCTCCATTTTGGGGTTGGAAATAGGTGAACGGAAACAGCCGTATTACATGTTCCCCTGGCAAATTAGTTTGACGTGTACGGCGTTTTTTGCAGAATTTAGATTTACTGTCAGAAAATACGCCTGTTTCGTTTTCGAGGGCCATCCTGTAAATATAGTATTATTTCTCACTTCCATTCTAGTGTAAATAAATAACCCTATTTACAAATGCAAAAATGAGCTGACCGATTTTATAATTAACTTCAAATGTTTTACCACACTTTATGTCCATTGGTTTGCACAGAAACCTTGAACTGCAAACATTTTGCATCCCCCGATAATTAGTGCCGGGATTCACGTAGGTGACTTATATGGACTTCAGGGATATCGATTTGAATAATTTTAAAGTACACAATAGCCACTTAACTGATAAAACAAAGGCAAACCCTTGAAGCCCTGCTATAGTAATCCATATTTATTAACAAGTATATCTTTCGCAGGGCCCAATTTTGTAACAACGCTCTTCTGAATTGACACAATCTAACACAATATCGCAATTTAGTATTTCGCACATCATCAAAATTCAGTCTTTCCTAGTGCAGAAGCTGTATAAGTCATATAATTATAATAATAATATAATACTAAGGTTTAACGTATTAAGTGGAGATCGTAATCGTGTACTTCCTGTAAATTACTGTTCCAATCTTCCTATGCTCGTCGCAAAATCAATAGAACGTTTCAACTAGTTGCATCATAAACCAAAGACAGGTTTATGTAAGAACGGGCGATGTTCAACGAAAACTATTATAATTAATCAAAGCAAGTAGGAATATTTCGTGTATCGCGAAAGTTTTCAGTAGTTTAGAAATCTCTTTGCTTTTTCTACGTGGATGTTTCTTTGCATTTTGTGATTGTTACAATTATTTCAAATAGATGAAATACAACAATTATTATTAATGGGGCAAGTAAAACTTTAGAAAGCTAAAATGGAACGATGTCATTACTTAAACAAACTGTTACCCAGTGCTTTGAACCACTGTAAAGTTTTCATCAATTTTTAAATATATGAAACGGTAAAACCCCCATCAGTGACGAGGTCCTTTTTTTTCATTTTAATACTGCGTGAACTAACAACTTTTTTGATTTTACTGACTCTGTTGAATAGTTCCTTCTAAGGAAGAACTTTTATATCATGTGAAAAGACAGATGTTAAACAGGAATTTAATTATTAACGTGACACTTGGGCCAACGTCCTTTGTTTACATCTCAACTGTCATATAAAAAAACTTGAAACAGAATGTAAACAAAATATTTACTTAAAAAAGAAGAATGTTGCTTAAAGCAGACTAAAAATAAGCTCTTATTGCGGAAGCAAATTAAGGATTTCTGTTTCTTCCATTTGTAAGTGAAATTTTACATTTTTTCCGTTTTGGTAAACGAGCCAGAATGGATTTTATTTGCTGCTTTCTTTAGAACAATCAGATGTCATTTTTTCAGCTGTGTGTATTTGCTCACATATTCACTCCCAATTATTGATTTCCAATAATGTCTTCCTCTTCTTATAAAGTTTTTGGCTATTTCTACAGGAACATTTATTTTAAGCACTTATGAAAAAGTAAAAATAAACAAGAAGTCACTACAACAAAATCCGAATAGAAGATTTCTAACCTGTAACTGAACACGAAGGATTGCAAATAATAAACAGTGCTTGTTTTCAACGCCACAGAACTAAACTTTCTGTATTTGCTAAACAATCGCTGGACCTTCAGATAAAGCAGAAAAGTTTTAGTTCTGTAAGAGTATTAGGTATAGTTGTTTGTGGAGGATGTTGCTTCAACCGCTTACATCTTACCACGAACTAAGTGAGTAATTATATTAGGAACGAAGCACCAAAATCGATGAATCCGTACAAAAAGAGAGACTGTAGCTTCATATAGGTTTGTAAAGATGGCATATAGGTGTGCGTAAAATTTTTATAATAGTCGGTTTTTAAATGTAGTACTGCATTTAAACTTATCGATAGGGCACGGAAAATGAATTGCCTCCGCTTCAATGAAACGTTAATTTTTCACAATTTAGGAAAATACATTTTATGGGGGCTTGGAGTAAGATAACGCAAAGACCCTAAAATGGATTAAACTGCTTCATTGAGTTTCATGTAGTTAGGAATTTAATAAATATTAATTAAAAATTAGATGCTTTTACTTTCCGATACTGTTATGTCATCATCATCAACAGCCTTTCCATCCCACTGCTGGCCATCGGCCTCTTCTCTGCCACGTGTTTCTCCTCAGCGCTAAGGTAGAAACACCGGGGACCTACAGTTTGACGTCGAGTCCGAACGAAATTCCAGAGAAGGTTTTCAGCATTAAGATCCCATGGTTGCAAGTTGTTATGTACACGATAATAATTTAGAAATCGTGAACTTACTTTGTTAATAAATAATAAAGTCCTGCGAAGGACTTTTTAATTTTTTCGATGTGAGGCGTTTAACGACGTCGTAGTGCTTTAATTTTTCAAACAATCGGTTGTGGCTCTCGTCTTTCAAAACAGGTAACTGTGGTTATTCACCAATTCCTTCTTGGTCCAATTATGTATGGAAAATAGAAGACGGGAGTTTTGAATACCTGGGAGTTATCAAGTTGCTCTCTCTATAAGGTATAATTTCACAAGAAGTTTAAGGACGACTCTTCAGCATTGTCCAAATTTCAACAGCAAAGGTACATCGAGGAAGAAAATATACGAAAAATAAGCTCAGACCACAGACAAAAATGTATTGAGAAAACGATTCATGCTAATCGCTGAATTGAAGTGCTAGTAATTGCTGTCTCTTCTGGTATAATAAAATCTGTTTGATCAACTTCATCTGTTAACAGAATCTGCAGGGCGGGTACCGAGAAATTGCAGGTTCCTATTAGCAACGGTGAACGCTCAATGGAAAACCTTGCTTTGCTTAACAACAATGAGGAAAATGTTTTGTAACACATTGTAACCTCTGATGAAACGTGTATTCATCACTGAGTTGCGGAAACCAAACAACAATGCATGCAATAATACTAAAGAATCTCCGCTACCAAAGAAATTGCGTTTCCAACCACCTGTAGGCAAAATAATATCGTGAATTTTATAATATTCTGTAGAAATTAGTTTTATTTATTACTTGCAGCCAAAAGCTGCAATCATTGGCGTATTATGCCAAATTAAATTGCGGCAAAAGATAAGCAGAAACGTTGCGGCAAGTTAGCTGCCATAATCTTACTACTTTTTGACAGCATCCCCTCGCTTCAGTTTGTAGTTGCAGTTGATGTAATTAATGAACACTTTTTTGCATACACATTCCAACTCTATGAAGTTGACAAAGGGCACAGATTATTCCCCTTATTAAAACATCTGTAATTGAGGGGTAGAAGACTTCTGCAAAACCTTGAAGTGGAAATAGCAAGAAATGATTATTAAGAGTCTTTTTGTTCATGCTATTGCTGTGGTTCAGTTTTCAAGAATTTGTGTGGGTGTGTCCAATACTTTAAAGTTATACCTTGTTTTCGAATGAGTTTTTATGTAGGTATTTAGGTAATTCATTCAAAAAGTTTATATTTAAATATGTTGTGACGAAATGTTTTCCTGTATGAATTTTGAATAAATATTGTGTTCATGTTACCTCCAACTAAAGTTTTCTCGGTAATAAATGTTCAATAAACTGTAATCAAATATTTCTCGCTACCTGTATGAATTTTCGTAGAAATATTCACATCCTTTCAGTTTTTACAAAAAATATCAGTTTTAGACTATGAATATATTGCTATGTTATATGAACCTCGATTTAGATTATCTAATAGAAAATTAACTTATTTAGATAACTTAAAGCTATATTATGCTTGAGACATGAAAAATAACTTGCTAAAATCAAGTAAAGGTCATGTTCTATTAGTGTTTGTCATCTCCGTTGATTTTGTTTTGGTTGATTTGGTGTGTAGCCTTTGAATTATATGTTTCCTTTTTCTTGTTCGTAGTCCTACTAATTGTATTGTATTAGTGGTATTTATTAAACTTGACTGGGAGTTCTCCACCTGAAATACAATAAGATATGAGATTTGTGTATTATGTTCGACAACTGTCAACTAACATGTAATTTTAGAGGAAAATTGACCTTTCAATTGTATGTTTTTTGTGAATAATATTTGAAGAATGTGTGGTAGCAGCTCAGTTGGTAGACCGCTCACTTTCTGAGTAAAAAGTCGATTTTGACTTGGGTTCGAAACCTAAGCAGTATTATGCAGATTTATAAAAATCTTATCTGCACCCCCCGCACACAATTTCCCAATTCGGCTTGCAACCGTGGGATCTTAACGCTAAAAACCTTCTGGAATTTCTGTTATTCGCATTCCACGTTAAACTGTAGGTCTCCCGTGTTTCTACTTTAGTCCTGAGGAGAAACACGTGGCAGAGAAAAGGCCGATGCCCAACAGTGGGACGAAAACCGCTGTCAATGATCAATGATAAATATTTGAATAAATATTTAAATAAAGATGTGGTGAACATTTTAATACGATTTTGATAATCATTAATTGTAATATTCTTAATTTAAGGTGTTTAAATGTTTAAAATTAACGTGAATTCTGCTTTCTCATTAGTTTATAAAGTCACATGTTTCTTGTAAATAGTTATTTATTATACAAGTGTCTTACTTGCATATAAGTCACGCAAGAAAATATTAGGCCACGAGGCGATAGCCGAGTGGAATAATTTCTTGAGTGACTTATATGCAAGTAAGACACGTGTGTAATATAGTATTTTATCCAACATACAAATTCTATTCGCAAAATAAGGATTTGAAAATTTGACAGTTTAATTAAATTATTTTGACACTTTCTGCTAAAGCTGGAAATGGAATCCTATGAGAAGGCAATGGTTGCTAAGCTTTTTTGTTTGTTGCTAATGTAAATTTATTTACTTTTTTCACAATTTTTTGAAGTCACGAATTAAACAGTCTGTGCTTTCCGATTTGTAATGGAGAAAATTCGGGAAGAAGCTGCTAAAGCGTCTTCGAAGATTGTTCCTTAGAAATCAAAAAGTGCGTACGATAACGAATTTAATGAACTCAGTGCCTGGTGTAGTGAGAAAAAAGTCGACAATGTGTTGGAAGAAGACGTTTTTCTAGCGTACTTCCTTAATGTTTCCCAAAGAGTCGCTCCTTCTTCAATGTGGACCAAGTATTCGATGCTTAAATCTACACTAAAGCAATATAAAAGGATCGATATATCAAAGTATACCCAACTTACTGTATTCTTGAAAAGTGCATCAAAAGGTTATAAACCCAAGAAATCTAAAATTTTGGAGAGGGAGCACATAGAAATTTTTTTGAAAAACGCAGCTATCAAGGAATATTTGCTGGCGAAGGTATAAAGTTTCATGGTTTAATATCAGTATAACTAATTTTTATTATTGTTTGCAGGTGGCATTAATTATTGGAATTTCTGGAGCTTGTCGTTGTGACGAGCCCGTCAAATTAACCGTTGATAATGTACACGACAAAGGGGCGTACTTTTTTGTTTCTATCCTGGATACAAAAACTTACACTTCTCGAAGCTTCACCATCATTGAAGAAGGATATCCCGTGAATGCCCTAGATTTAATAAAAAAATACTTATCTCTGAAGCCAAAGAATACACCACATCGAAGATTTTTCGTCAACTATCAGATTGAAAAATGCACGATTCAGCCCGTTGGAATAAATAAACTGTCACAAATACCTCGTTCATTTGCAAAATTCTTGCAATTGTCAGAACTAGAGTCCTGCACCGGGCACTGTATGAGACGCTCTTCTGCCACACTTTTGGCTAATGCAGGCGGCGACATTATAAAAGTCAAACAACTAGGAGGCTGGAAGTCGACTTCAATTGCAGAAGGCTATATATAAGAATCCGTTTCCTCTAAAATTGACCTCGCCAAGAAAATTCAAGGTAGCAGCTCCACTTCAACAGAACCAAACATCGAACTATCCGAATGTGTGTCACCTGTGCAACCTGGAAGTGAGTCTACGTTTGTTGGTACTACTTCCGATTCGAATAAGCCTTCCACCGTTGTAAATATGTCGAGAGATGAATCAAATAATTGTTTAGCGTTCACTATTAATATTAATATTAGTGTTAAATAAGAGTTAACAATAAATGATGGTTTGACCTTGAAATGCGCCTTCAATAAATAATAGTGAGTTAGACTTGTAACTCACTAGTGAGTTAGAATTATAATCAACTAGTGGGCTATAAACCACATTACTTGTTCGAAATCACCAAAGTTATATCGCTTTTATACGTGTGTGTTGGATAAAATATATTTATTTTTGTTTGTATGATTATGTTGCCATGGTTACTTGTTAAAGAAAAGAAAAAAGCAACGGGGACTTGCCATGAAAATCTCAACGCGAACAGACGCTCGTCTGGCGAGTCAATCAAGATTGTAATTTTGTGTGTTTATTATATCCTACGTTATTAAGTGTTACGTTCAAATCAGCGCTATTTGTTACTTAGCTATGTCAAAAATGGATAAAATTTAGTAAATTAATCGAAAACGAAGAATTTGGGGTGGAGTATCAACGTAGCGTCAGTAGACTCATCTACAAGCTGAACAAAGTTTAATACCTGTTAATTATTTTGGAGATAATCGCATGATATTCTGGAACTGCAACTAGAACAGCTATGGTATTTAATTTAAAATAAATTAAAACAAACAAGTAACATCGAATCAACAACAATTTGAAATGCGAGGCAAGTTTGGGGTTAAGAATTTAAAAAACAATATAAAGGTGTGTAATGAGTTTATTGGTATATTTGAATATCTGAAGTAATAAGAAGTAAATAATATTTGAGTTAATTACCTTGTGAAACGATTTTACGTATACGAAGATACTCAGCCCAAAGTTTTTCTGCTAGAAACTAAGAAAAGAAACAAGAAGTGATGGACATACGTTCTACAGTTCAAGATCAACAGGGCGGAGGAGTGCCATTCTAATTTCATCCAGTGAATTTACCAACACCAGAATAAAATAAGCTTGTGCTTCTATGTGAAGAAGTGTTTTCGTTTGAAAGTGCTTTCTACAATTAGACCTTACTATTTATTTCATGTAACTTTGTCATTTAATTGTTAAAGTTATTTAACGTTTTATAAGAAAACGTTTAGATAATTCGATAACATTTAATTCATTTCTTTGTTGCATCCATATTTTATACATTCATATTTACTACCTTGTATCCTTCGCCTTGTTCAGTTAACCAGCGTAAGAATTTTAAAGTTGTAGAGCAGTTACAAAAATTTATAATATAATCCCTGAGATAAGAGTTCTTTTAAAGTTTATGTTTGAAGTGTGCACTTTGTGTGGTTTCAACAACTTATGTAATAATATTGTAATATTTTTTTCATATGGAAAGGATAGCTTTATTGCGAGTGCAAGTAAAGCAACATTCCCCCTTTTATCAAACATAATATTGTTTTTTGTCGCTTCACCGGGGGACTCAAATGTAGGTTCTTCAATAAATCATCATAATACGAGTAATATGTTTATTTATTACCAATATTTATTTTAATTTTATAGGTCCTCTAACCTTTTAAAAATTTTAATTTTGATTTCTATGCCAATAAAATTTACAGCGTGTTTGAAGTCATCATTAAGAGGAACATCAAATGTTGTTGGTAGTATGCAAATTAAAATTTGTTTAACGCTGCAGGATTTCTCTTACTGGTTTTAAAAGTCTTAAATATATCAATAAATTATTATCTTTTCTGAGCAGAATTTGAATCTTATAGTTAGCAATGCAGCTATAGCTATTACAGGACTATTATGTTTGTGTTATATAAAGTATAACCAGCGTTCATGTTTTGTGCATTAAGTCAAGGGCTTCTACTGACATTTAGTTAGTTAGTTATATCAAAACCAACACAAACGTTATAAACGGGTTTACAGTTAACGATAGTAAATTTGTATTAAAGTCATAATAGGTATTAAATAATTGGACATATTTAAACATTACTTAAACTTTCACTTTAGCAGAATGAATCTCTTCGGTTTTTCGTTTAGAATATGATAATTTAGTCCAAAACATATACGGAAGAATATTCGCGGAATTATTTCGGTAGCATATCATCGTTCACTGTAGTAGAAGGTATGTTTGCACTCTAAGATTGGTTCATTCCTTATTATGACATTAATAAGAAACGCCAACGGCTTCAGATTAGGTTCTTTTTTTCAAACTATTCACATGTATGTATTTTTATTTAATTATAATTATTTATACCTGTGTTTGGTCAAATAATTGCTTTTTAATTCCTTAGTTTCTATACAGATATAGAATTTTCTAGTAAAATTTTGTTCTCTGCGAAATGTGTTAAGGAGAACTGACAACAGAAAATGTTTGTCATGCTCGTGTCCAAAAACTAATTCCGTAAACGCTTGTTATACGCAGAATCCATTTTACGCGATCTCGTCTTGGTTAGTTGGTTGGTTATTAATTGGGAGAGATCTAGGACGCGGTTTTCCAAGCTCTCTGCAGCCATATTTGGCCCATTGTACACCCCAACTATAAATTTTACCTATCTGAGGTAGTTCCAACCCCAGTAGATACACTAAGGCGGTGAAATTTTGAGTCTCATTTTAATATTTTGTCATTAAATCAGAAAGGATAGGTTTAGTAATACGCGTTTCTTTTTAGAAATAAAAACTTTGTCAGAAAATATATCGAAAGTTGTACTTAAATTAAGTAACTTCTTATTTTTAGCCGGAGGAATAGAACACAACTATTCAATCTATCTCATAGTTTTCCCATTTTTCCTAATCTCTTATTTTTTTATTTACTACTACTAATATTTGTTTGACATACGTATATAATTTTTGGGTTTTATTTATTTAGTTTTTTGTTTAAGTTTGTGGCACAATTATATATCGGTTTTTGTCTATTTTTAATTCAACACGTTATTGCATTTTTAGTATTTTATGTTTTCACCTTTCTGAAAATCATTTAGCAGTAGTGGAGTGAGGAACTTTTGGTGGCTGGCGGCACCTCCGCTTCTACGCTGAAACTCATGTAAACTTTTCCATGAGAAATTAAATTTTTTGTACATAAAACCCTGTTTTTCCTTTACACAACTTTCAACAAAAAAGTAAGAATTAAACAGACAACAAGCAAACTGCCGGGACCAAATTTTGCGTTAATATGCTTTAAGTGTAGGTGGGTACCTGAATTCAAATCTAATAAATTTTCATTACTGGGTAAACAACAGTCGGGCGGCGTAATTATTATTAATGCATGACTAAATTTGTCGTTCGACAAAGGGTGCAAAATTCGTAGACAAATATATTTAGTTGTATAAAAGACTTGGAGGTTTGTTTGCAAACAAACGTCTGATACACTTGAGGGCTGCATTCAGGTGGGTCTGGGTCGAAAAGGTGCATCCCATTCCAGGAGGAGCGACACCTGGTCAGGGCCGTGTGTGCATCCCAAAGGTAGCGAAATGGTACAGGTTTTGGACGGACGACTTGCAGGGTGTGAGGATGGCGGGGGAGTCGACGCGCAAGCCCGAGCGTCGCGTCGGCCACGGGCCCGCTCAGTACCACGCGAGACTCTCGTGTAGCGCGTCCAGAGGTGGCTCAAGTAATACGAAGGGTAAATTCCAGCGACCCCCAACAAGGGCCCGCCCACTAGCGACGTTCTATCTGCAACTGCCATCGGATTTGCGTAAATTATACATGTGTTTCCAACTTTCCAACAAAGTTAGCATAAATTACCTACTCGTGTTGTGATTTACATATCCTACAATATTTCCCGGCATATCTAACTCCGGCATTTTAATTACCTCACAGTCCTTAACTGCGAGCCGGGTTTTGGAATAATTTTGTTTGCGAAAGGTGAACATTTCGGCTGCAAGCGATGCAGTTTCGCCGTCGTGATTGTATACGATAGAACCAAAATGTACTGAAGTCGTTACAACTTTAGCGATTATCTAAATTGATTTAGCGTGCGCGGGATGAGGGGTAGTTTTAATTAAAGTTCATCAAGGTTGCGTTGTGTCATTAATTAGTGAAGACAACGAAAGCGCGAGGTAGTAACTGACGATGAGTGTTTGGAAGTGACTGGGAAACCGCCGCCCGTCCGCACCAGTTGTTGCTTTGCCTCTAGCGATGGCTTCTTCCTGCTTCCTGCTGACTGCGGCGTTGCTGGCATCCCTACCGCAAGCTTTTGTAGAAGCTCAAGGTAAGCGTCTGTGTGTGACGCCTTTGACCGTTCAAGCTTCCCGAATTAAAAGCCCTTAGGCTGTCCGAAGACACTGCTAGACCACTTGTAGGAACAAAACTTTTATCCCCTCCAGGTCTGTTAAGCGAAAAAGCGACGAAACTTCGCTCTCGAAGAGTCGCATAAAACGCGATGTCATTATTGATATAAACTCAGGTGTTCCGAGACGTTAAGAGACGCATTTGTATGACAATAGGTACGCCATCCGATCTACATGAGACATCACAAGCTTAAGTGCGACACAACGCCATCAAACCCGTATTTTGCTTCGCCGAATTCTTTATCCAAAGGGGAGCATTCCTATGAGAAAGCTCCTGGGATACGTGTGCAGTTGAAATATGTGAAAACTGACTTCCACTACGGTCGCTCTATGTATTGGACTCGTAGTTAATGATGTATGACTTTGGATATTTTTCAAAGGAGTAGAATGTAAAGAATCTTCCCGGTGCTTTAGTAAATCATATGGCTTTTTGAACTGCACCTCGGAGATTAAAATCTCGTCCCGAATCCAACTTTTCTTTTTCGTACGTTGAACGAATCGCGAATCTGGTTGCGCGTTTCCAACTAATAATAGGTGCTTAGTACCTATACAGCGAGTGGCGCGCTGTCGGGAGCTTATTTGCTTTTAATCATTCCTTAATGTGCCCCTGTGTCAATCAATTTCCGAGGCACGCCAAGAAAAAGAGTTAATAAAGACGCCGTGGGCGATTCTTCCAGAAGTTTTGAAATTTTAATTGGTTTCGCGAAACGAAATAGTCGAATCAATCTAGCATCACTGCGGGAGCACATAGTTCGATAGCTGTTTGTGGAACTTGGACAACTTCATAAGTAACGAGTAGTTTCAATTGCAACGCTGATGATTAAAAAATTAGCAAAAAACTAAGGAAGCTTGCTCTAACTGAACTAAAACTCTAACAAAGACATGTGATGTTACGTAGTAAAGGAGACAGGCGAGTGATCATGCAAGTCCCCGAAGACGTTGGCAGCTTGAGTGGGTGATCCATTTATCATGAGCACAGACAAACTCTAACCCCTACAACTCCGAAAATTGATCTTACTTCCTTTTTGCGCTAACACACGAAGGCGCCGCAAATAAGATATAATTATTGAAACTAAAAAAGCGCTACAGGGCGGTCATTAATTTGCAACTTTTGCACGAATACCTGTTTGAAAGATTTCTTATTACAATAAGTACTTGAAGGCTATTCGTTGCTGGCTCTTAAAGACTTGGAGAGGTGTCTTTGAGTAGTTTCGTCCTAGTTTCATGTTAAATCTATATACTGACGTATAATGAAACTGACCTAGAAACTTGGGAATGTACTTAATAATTTATTTGTTTGGGATTCGTGCTCATACTGTCAGGGTTATAGTGCTCTAGTGGTCACTTCACCGTAAAATAAGTTAGATGAAAATGATATTCTGAAAATTTATCTAATTAAGGACAGATACTAAATTGTTAGTCCTTTGGTTGTGAATTCATATTAGTTCGCACTGTTTTGTAGTTTTAGTGTCTCAAGTTGGCAATAAATTGCGAGGTATAAATCAACTAAGATTTATGTTATCTATTACTTATTACAGTTAGGTAGCGCCTCGCTTAAGGAAGACTCTTAATCACGGTCTTAATTTCATTCGACAACATAACATTCGCTGCGGGAGCTTCGAATATTTAGCGAGGATGCAGAAGCTACTAAAATAAAGAATAAATCCGAGTACCAACTTTTCAGGCAGTCGCATCTTTCTTACAAATCCGCATCCATGAGCGGAAAAAGCATGTGCATTTATTAAGTTGACTGAAATGAATTCCCTCGTCCTCTCGTCTTCATTACAATACGTCTAGAATCCCCCTCCTGCATTTATCATTCAGCTTTTCTTACATTGTACACATCGCTTTTTCTTCTGACGACACATTTTTCTATTCTTTTCTCTGCTCCTAAAATATTTTAGTCCCTCGAGAAAAGCCGGTGCTAAAAGTCGCAGAGATAAATTTCGATCTCATTCCCTGGGTGGTTCTTTCCTCATTGAAAATTGAGTAAATCTTATATAACTACCTTATACGGGAGAAATTAGAGTGGGTAGCTCTTGCTTTATATGCGAATAGCATTATTCGCCAACACAATAGGTAAATAAGATTCGCGAAGGAGAGATTATATAAAGTTTGATGGCGTTACTTTGCTGATAAACAAATCGGCGGAGGATAAGATGGATGCTAAACAAAATGCACGGGGTCCATTATCTCCAGGCAATCCACAAAGGAAGGAAGTTTCTAGAATAGCAAGTGGTGACGTTGTAAAACACCGTGTGGTTACAAACTGCTTTGAACATGCGCACGGAAATCGCGCTCCGAAAGACTAATGATTATGGCACCCACAAAATTGCTTCATAATTTTCTCTCGTAACCTTTCCGCTATCAATTCAGACGCGACGGAAAACCCAAGGTTCCATACTTCAATAACTTTGCTTTACGGTTGAGAGAATTAGGCAAAAAATGGATAATAAATGTCTGTCTACCACGACATCGCCGAAGAAAAGTTCTAATTGTTCTCGCTAATTTCCTTTCCTACTCGCTCTATAGTCGCCGACTGAATAAACTAGCTGTCAATAGGGTTTCCTATTATCACATTCTTAATAGATGTCGTATATATTCAGAGCTATATAATATTATCTAGGGAAGACTAAGTTTTCGACCATACCAAAAGGGGAACTTTAATTTCTCATTAAGGTCCATTACTAAATTAATAGTTAATTTACATTAACTCTGTCATGTAGTATTTCCTTTGCTATACTGCGTTTGTTAACAGGTGAGCGCTCCTGTGTGGGATAAATATATGCGTGATAGATGAATAGATTGATTTCGCACTGCAAGATTATAGGGTGATTCACGTAATGTATTGTATGCATTTTTTTAATTAAATTAGTAATTTTACATGTATAATAATACAAACTAGATGAACCTGGAGACTACACCTCCCATTTTATTAGTCACTCCTTTACAGTAACCATAAATTACATATGTTTCGATGTAGGTTATGTTATTTATGAATCCGGCAGTTTCTGAACAGGGCAAGTAATCAGCAGTTGTAAAAAATATTTCGTTTCTTTATCTGGCTAATTCTTTACTTGTTTATTCATTTCAAGTAGAATCCCGAATGACAGTGCTGTCATATGACGGTTTAGTTGTCCCTTGGAGAGATTGTTGATTGTAGATTGATAAAATCTAAGTACGTACACAATCAGTGTCTGATTCTGACAAGAGTATTATTTAGATATTTTTAAAGTATTTATTTATACAGATGCCGATGATCTACAGGACCATGTTAATAATTATTGCTTAACATTTGCCATTCTGGACATTTCTTAAACATATTCTGCAAAAACCAATAAATTAAGATTACAAACTAAAGTAAACAAGTTTTTTACCATTTTCCGCTAATCATACACTCTTAAAAACTAAAACATGTCTAACTCCTATATACGTTTACATTTATTTATACAAATTTATTAGAACCGGAATTCTTCTTTCTGGTGAGTCCTTAATTGCTTTATTCTCCACATCAGCCAATACATTATTTATAACTATTTTATTTAAAAAAATTTGGTACCCTCTGTAATTACAATATTTACGCGTTGTTAAATGTCTTGATATTTATGTCAATTGCACTAAGATTTTCTGAGTAAATGGACGTCAAACTCCGTATAATTAAAAACTTCTAACGGTTTTTAAAAGCAAGAAAATTGCATAAAACAGCAATGGATTACACCCTGGACAGTGCTGGATTCAAGAAAATATAATATTTATTTTTCAGTAAATATATTAAAACTAGTTGGAAAGCTTTTTGAGTTTCCTACAACTTCGAGAGAACTTATTTTTCCATTGTCTAAGTAAAATAAGATCTAATGTAAGTACAGCATTCCTCATCAGAAGAACCAGACATAAAGAAATGCACTGTACATACCATATGTTTTATATTATATTAACCGCATCATCGCAAAACCTGTTGCGTAGAAATTTTGCTAGTTTTTTGCCATTCAGTATTTTAATGTATATGGAATGTTTTAGGATTTCGGGTGTATCCAACAAAATCGCGCTACTCTACATGAATTTATAAGTGCATGTAAATGTGGAATAGTGACTAAGACATTTTTATATTTAGTTCAAAACTTGTGTGCACGTCAGAAGTATATTTGTCGGAAGCGGATTCAAATTTTGCGCTAACACGTTATAAACAGTAGGATAACTTTAATTAATCGACTCTAAATTGGAAGATTAATTAATGAATTAATTCGTATTGCCGTTGTAGAACCTGTGTTAAAGTTTCCAGGTCGCGCCAGGGCCTCTAACTTGACATAACGTACCGAAGCGGTAGCCGGTACCGACGGCTGCGACGTGCCCTTCGAAACAAGGCTGATCACTGTTGTGCCATTAAACGGGTTCCCCAGGGTAGTTGTGAGCTGGATTTGCTTTGCGTATACTTTGAATATTTCGTAAACATTATTACATAGCTGCCAGTGACAGTTTTCAAAAGTAGGATATAGCTGGTCAACCCTACGACTAAAGGTTAAAGGGTAAGTACCCATGCCAAGTGGTTTCCACCCATCTAAGTTATGCTCCTAAACGGATCTTTTACATATTTATTAAGCACTGTAAATATGTTCTACGTGCAAATAAAATTAAATAGTACCCTTAATGCATTTATATGATATAGTACAGGGTAGCATTTCATAAAGTTCATTACTTAGATCAAAATTTGTTATTTTTTAAGTAATCAAATAGAAAATTCAACCTAATGATATATACATTATACCCAGCTGAAGTAATTTTGTAAGCCACCGTATATTCTAACCAATACATCTGACTTTTATAGGCAATCTAATCTAATCATCTTCAGAATGGTATTGCACGAGACGTGGTGAGGATGAAACCGGTTAGCTTTTAACTTGATAAGTACTGAACTTTGGCTAAAGCCTACAGTTCTTGCAACTGCTCGTTATATAATTACTATCAAGAGATTCAAAAAAAGCTGATCCTCAGCGGGCTGTGAAATGAAAAGTCACGTTTTTACTAGACTAAAGGAACGTTTATGATGTCAGACAAACTAGTTATCTTTTTTTTGATACGAATCTGACAGATTGTTAAAATTATTTGTAATGCATTTCAAAGAGCATTCATTATTGAATCTTACTTTCGGAACGGCTTTCAAGTTGACGGAGAATGGACTTATTCGATTCCTCCTTGTTTTGTGGAATTCCGAGAGAGGTATCCCAATGAAATTATTACATACCGAAAACTTTATGCTTTGGTTAAGAATTTAGTCAGCAATTTTCGAGGAAAAAAGGCTCCCAAAACACCAATTATACATTTATGCCAGCAAGTTGATGATTTAAGTTACGGTACATGCCACAGAATATTGAGATAAGCCTTACCGATTTATTTCCGTTCAGGATCTTTTAGAACAGGATTATCCAAAAAGATTTCAGTTTTGTCGTTGGTTTTTGGATAATCTAAATGATGAGCAGTTAAATTTAACCTTTTTTTACCGACGAAGCTTGGTTTTACCTTAATGGGTATGTTAATTCACAAAATATGCGGATTTGGAGTAGCGAGAATCAACACGTTACAATTAAAGCCCCCTTCATCCACGGAAAATAGGAGTCTGGGTTGGAATGAGTCCTCGTATGTTAGATGGGCTAATATTTTTCGAAGGCACGCTAACTGCAGCAAGGTACAGGAACGAAATTATTGCAACCTTTCTTAAATGAACTTCACGATGATGAGCTACGGGATGGTTTTCTGCAACAGGATGGCGCAACAGCTCATGCAGCTGCAGATACAATTAATTTTTTACGCGAATATTTTGATGAACGAATCATTAGTAGGAATACTACAACACCCTGACGCCCTCGCTCTTGTGATATTACTGTTTTGGACTTTTTTGTATCGCCCTATTTGAAAAACACCATTATTAAAACTCCAGTTAATGATTTAAACGAACTGAAACTTAGAATTGGAGAAAACTGTGAAGAAATTAACAACTCGCCTCAATTATTACAAAATATTTTTGAAGGTATGAGAAGACGAGTTCAGAAATGTTTGGAGGAAGAAGGCAGACATTTTCAACATTTGTTATGATCATTACGTTAGTTCAGGTTTATTCATTTCTTTTACTGTTGCTCAATAAAAGATTTCTGCTTCTAAAAATGACGTTTCAATATGATTTAATTCCAGCTAACACAACCTAACCTGAAATTGACATTATAGACATTCCGCTGGGGACCAGCCTTTTTAGGATCTCTTGATAGTTACTTGTTCGATGACTGCCGGTGCAGCGTCTACAGTTCTGCCATGTCGTTGTCTCACCTTTGAGTTGGTAAACTGTGCATATCGTATTACTGCTAAGTCCGCCGCCCTTCTGCATTCTTCCAAAATCAACATCATATCCGTTTCCTGGCTATTAGAATGCATTGGAATTGATTGTTACTACCGCAAGGATCTATACAAATCAGTAATTTTGTACAGAAGTTTTGACAGAACAGTATTTGACATTTGCCTGTCCAATGGACTCTGACTTTAAGAAGAATATTTTTTATATCTAATAAGAAAAGTTAACTATGCATTTCATGCACATGTGAGTGGCGTAACCTACCTACTTGTTACGAGATAAAAGAGAGACTCCAAGCCGAAATAGGCAACCGAAAATACATATCACAAGGTACTGCGATGTACATTTTTGTCGATGGTATTATAGATGAGAGAAGGGTATTTGATGTTTGATAGTTTACTGGCTTAAGTAAAGCTCATTTAAATCAAACAAAGTTTATATAATCCAATACAGTAAAATCTCGACGTAACGTTTTAATTCGGGGGAGGGAGTGTCGATTAAACCTGTTAAAGCCCGTTAGATGCATGTTAGAAAATTAATAAATTAGATAGTTTAGCTGTTTTTACTTAAGCAAACACGGTTGTGGAATTAAAATTAAGTATGTACGAAAATTTTAATTCACTAATAAATTTTTTACTATATAATATTGCTTATTTACTCACCGCAGTTGTGGTACTGCAGTAAATAAGAAGCGATCTAAATCGAAACCGAAATACAACAGATTAATCTCCGTGCCCGATGCGGTGTGATCACGTGCTAATCATTTACCGAACATTGTTTATATACAGTAAACCATACAAGTTTTAAATATGTAATATTTATTTATTTCGGCGAAATTACTATAGTGTTTTAACAAACATATGGTATATTCGCTAATAGTAGTGAATTAATAACAAGAAATAACCTGTTAATTTCGTTATAAACAATTTTTGGTTAAACACATTTTCAAGTTAATAGGGTGTTAATTTTTATATATAACATACGAACCGTAAATTTGGTCGGTTAAACCCGAATTCCGTTGAATAGAGCCCAGCAGAAGCGATAATTTACTATATTTGAAATATAATATTTATATATGAATATACAGTGTGCTCCTTAATATCATGTACATACGGAAGGAGGTAATTCTTTGGCTTATTTCATGACTAAATATTCATATAAACATAGCTCCGTAAACGCTTCGTTACTGATCTACAGGGTGTTGAAGTTTCTAAATTTTATTAGTTTTTTCTCTATAGCTCCTGCTGTTTTTGAGATATTTAGCTCAAAATTGGAATACAGATTACGCTGCAGGGCTTACATTATTTGTTGTGAGAATGTACAGCGAGATATTTTTTCAGCGGTCATGCTCCTTTTTCTCCCTCTGAACTTTTTTGCGGTGCGCCGCTGGTAGATTCTAAAATACAAAACGAGTTTTCTGTTTTATTTAGAACCTTTTTGTTTTCTTGTAGCTTTTTCGTATCTGCGACGGTTATCGAGAAAAAAAAATAAAAAACGATTTTCTGTAATTCGCTAGACGAAATAAAAATTTTTAAAATGGTATAGTATGCTCTGTCTTTATTTGGAAATCTCATGTTTCCATTAATTTTGACAGTTTTTATTTGGCATCGCAACTTCTGTCTGCATATGTTTATAAATTAAAGGTTTAAGTTGTAAACTGTAAGGTGTGAAAGTGTTTTAAATACTCGTTATAATCTCGTAACAGTGCCAAATTTTACGAATTCTGACATGGCTGAGATGCATTTCATTTATGGCCTTGCGAATGCAAGAGAAGCCAGACGTCTGTACATGGAACGGTATCCCAATAGCCTGCTCCCTGATCGTCGAATATTCCTAGACGCATTGTAGAAACTGGAACTTCTAATAATAATAATACCAATGATGCAGGTAGACCACGTATTGTTAGAACACCATAAATCGCAGAAGCTGTTCTAAATGAAATAGAAGAACATCCAGACACTACTACCAGAAAAATCTCTGAACATTTAAATATTAGTCATCAAGTTGTTCGGTGTATCTTGCGTGAGAAACGCATTTTCAAGAGCAGTTCTCATTAAAAGTATGGAGTGGTATAATTGGGGATCCTTTGACTGGTCCTTGCTTTTTGCCTGGTCGACTTACTGGTCACTCATACAGGCATTTTTTGCAACGGACATTGCCTTTATTACTCGGAGAATTACCTCTTTTGCTGAGAAACCAAATGTGGCATATGCACGATGGCGCCCCAACACATTTTTCTATTTTGGCTCGGGCGTATTTAAATGAAATGTACGAGAACAAGTGGATAGGACGGGGTGGACCTCAGTCATGGCCCCCTAGGTCCCCTGACTTAAATAGCCTAGATTTTTTTGTATGGGGGCATCTCAAATCTCTAGTGTATACAACACCAGTGAATACTGTTGATGACTTACGAAATCGAATATTAGATGCATTTGAAACCGTAAGAAATACTCTGGGGGTGTTCGAAAGAGTACTGGCAGCAATGAGAAGAAGAGCGGAGGCATGTATAAGGGTTGGAGGAGGTTACTTTCATCAATTGTTGTAACGTAGTTTCCTTGTTATGGTTTTACTTATCGTTTTTTGTATTGTAATAAGTCATTGCTACAAAAACCGGGTCATCCCAGCTTCAATTTTTAACAGGTAGTGACGACTAAACCGTAAAAATTAATGAAAACATGAGATTATCCAAATAAAGCCAGAGCCTACTAGACCATTTTAAAAATTTTCATTTCGTCTAGCGAATTACAGAAAATCGTTTTTTATTTTGTTTCTCATTAACCGTCGCAGATACGAAAAAACAAAAAGATTCTAAACAAAAGAGAATACTCACTTTGTATTTTAAAATCTACCAGCGGCGCACCGCAAAAAAGTTCAGGGAGAGAAAATGGGGCATGACCTCTGAAAAAATATCTCCCTGTAGATTCTCACAACCATTTGGCACGCCCAATGATGTAAGCCCTGCATCGTAACCTGTATTCTAACTTTGAGCTAAATATCTAAAAAACTGCAGAAACTATAAAGAAAAAAATAAAAAATCTTGAAATTTCAACACCCTGTACATCAGTAACGAAGCGTTTGCGGAGCTATGTTTATATAAATTTTCCACATATACATTAAAATTAATATTTCAGGGTTATATTATAAGATGGGCCGAAGTATGTGAAAAGTCGTTTATGGTGATAAGAAATCCTTTGTTTTTTAGAATAACAAAAGCCAGATTTTCCTGTTATAATGCGAACTCTTAGGTGCTTTAAAATTCCCTTTGAATGTTAAATACTGCATGTAGCACAAGTGGATATTGTGAAATTGCTGTTTTGTTTCGTGAAAGAGTTAAGTAATGGCTTTAGGTTAACTAAAGTGGTATTTAAGAAATATCACATTTAACAGTGGTATTGTCAAGGCCTTAAGCTACAAGTTGCATACCAACTTTTGGTTGATTAATTATTATTACATATATTTGTTAATAAGCTATAAAATACATTTACTATTACAAGATAAAGCTAAAATAATGCTACGAGACTCACTTATTCATTGCTGTGTTCCTATAAAAAGTTTCGGGTTTATGGCACCAATTTTTTGTTTGTTTCTATACGGTTGTGTACGCTAGGGAATTGAAACCTAGCATAAATGGCGAGTAACAATAACAAACAGAATGATTTATTAAAATTATATAAAATTATTTACAATATCATTTCTTAACCTACCTGCAGTCTACAACCTATATACAGGGTGAGTCTGCTAAGACGAATCAGCTTAATAACTCGCTTATTTGAAATGTAAAAATAATATTTTTGGACATATTGCAATAGGTAGCAAACTCACTCTCTATATAAAATTGTATTTGCTGACATTTAATAGACAATACCAGTTAAACAATAGATAGCAGAATTTTAGCAAATCCGTATTTTCCCAAGAATTACAATGGCACCATTACTAAGGAAGTTTACCTAGCATTCTGGTAAATATTCCGCACAAAAGCGGTGTTTATCCAAAATCTTTAACAAAACACAAGTCAACAATTTTGTTGCAGAAAACCTTATTTCCTTTCTGCAGTTCTATTAAACCTTCGTGGTCACTGAAAGGTCGATGGCTTTTTGTCAGTAGGAAGCAGTTTCACTCCAACAATAGACCTATGTAACCTTCCTTACTCTTTTCTTATATCTTAATAATTGCTCCGACATATGAAATAGAGTCTGAGTATTTCTTTATTTTGTTTCGTAGCACTGTCAGCTAGGTACTTCTTTTTTCACTTTATCCAGCATCTATTTGACAAGATGTCCATTCTTTGAAAATTTCCACGCCCAAGACGCAAATACTTGGCTATTGGACTCATCACACATCGAACTCTCTTTTTTTCGCAAATAATCTACGGGTACTGTTCGCATTTCCCTTTTTATTGTGAAAACCTCTACACCTTTCTGATGGACTTTAATTTCTACTACTTTTTTCTTTACTACAGGACTCAGGCAAAATGACACAATAGAACAAGCTTTGAAATATAATACTAGTATATACCAAATATATATTATATAGGGTGTATTCACGGCTGTAGCCGTCTTCCCATTCCTAAGTGTCATTTTTGCCGTGCTCTTCCAAATCCCGTGTTGGCATTGGTTCTCGTATTCCTTCGTTCCAGAACCGTTTTGGTTTTCCCTTTTTCCTTTTACCTGTGGTTTCTATTTGAATATTTGCTGAGGCTGTCTGTCTTTATCTATGCGCATTAGCAGACCAAACCACTCGAGTCCTTTCCATTCAATTTTTTCAGTTATAGTATCGTATGCATCCATTTCTATTCTAATCTGTGCATTAGGGACATGTTCTAATCTAGATGTTCTCACACTTCTCAAGTAGTCCATCTCCACTGCAGTGAGCTTTCTCTTGTTTTCTGCATTAAGTGACCACGTTTCACTTTCGTATGTCATCACTGACTCCACCATAGTCTTGCCTATTTGTTTCTTCACACCCCTAGATATATGCTTATCCAACCATAGTGCAATCCGGCGTCCTACGGCTGTTCGTCCTTTCTCTATTATTTGTTTAATTTTATTTGTACCTAGGCCTTCCTTTGCGAAAATCACACCAAATATATACATTGATCTGCTTGCTTAATGTTAGTGTCGTCATTGATTAAAACTTGAAATTGGGCTTCTGAATTGACTGCTAAGTATTCAGTTTTGTCTACGTTAAAGTTTAATCCCCATTCTTCATAATATTTGTAGAGTCTATTTAACATAAACTCTTAAGTCATACGCGTCTTGCGCGTTGACAACTTGGTCATCGGCAAAATTGAGTGTGTTCACACTCAATATTGCCGATAACCATAGAATCTTATTTCCGAGACATTATGTGAAACCGATGCGTGTATACGTACGCAACGCGAAAATATTTGAAAAATACATACATACCACGAACTGTGTCGATTTCATTACATTTTTCTCAGGTTTGTAGACACTTAGTAGCCAAAACTAACTAATTGATATGTACGTTTCCTTACAATGCTAAGTAATCACTTTCATTGGATATTCGCCGTATATGTAGGTATATTTTGTCTTGTGGAAAATGAA
>JABXWE010025964.1:0-18020 GCA_014611495.1 Limonius californicus
GTTTTATAAATTCATAGTTTAAGCTTTGTAGGATTTCTAACTTAAACCGTAAATTGTACGAAATTTCCGATTGTTAAATATTCGTAGTTTAAACAATAAAGATGCTAAATTCCCAATTCAAAAATACTTCTTGCAATGTTTTCAGTTTAAAGCGTGAATATTTCACCTCTAAACTTTTAAAATTGTTAATTTATATTGTACATATGGAAAATTTCCAGTTCGAACAGCAAATTTTGTAAAATTTCCAGTGCAATATGTAAATTTTGTTAGATTCCATTTTTAAACATTTCATATTTGGAAAATCCTTTGTTTAAACTCTGAAGTTCTTTAAATTCGGATTTTAAATTGTAAATTTTCTATAATATCTTGTAAATTGTTAGAAAGTTTATTTTAATCTGACTATTTCGGTAAATTCTTAGTCTAAATTTTAAACTTTTATAAATTCATAGTTTAAACTTTGCAGAATTTCGAACTCAAATCGTAAATTATACAAAATTTCCAATTTAAAGCAGGGAAATGGTAAAAATATTCGTAGTGTAAATAATAAAGTTGCTAACCTCCCAATTTAAAAACGCTTTCTGCTTTCTGTTCACTTGAAAATGTGGATACGCATAATTTCATTTCCAAACATTTAATTTCTTAATTTATACTGTACATACGGAAAGCTTACAGTTCAAACTGTAAATATAATAAAATAGTTTAGTAAATTCACAGTCTAAATTCTAAAGTTTTATAAGTTCATAGTTAAAACTATAAACTTTGTAGGATTTCTAACTTGAAGTGGAAATTCTGCAAAATTTCCCTTATAAAATTCCAATATCTTGGTAAATTCTGTGTTTATACTAATGTTCGTTCGACAACGTTTATTAATGACCTTATCCAGCTTTAAACTATATATTTTCTTAAACAACCAGTTTAAACTGTATGTTTTTATAAAAGCTTTCCACTTTAAACTGTAAATATAGTAATGCCGCCATTGTAAACTGAAAGTTTCCTGGATGTCCCATTTTAATTCCAAAATTATGTAAAATTTTAAGTTTAATTTAAATTTGGAAAAAATCTACCTTAAACTGGAAATTTTGTAATGACTTGTTTTGTTTAATATGTAAATAATATATGAGTTGCAATTTTAAAGGAAAGCTTGTTAAATCCCCAGTTTAAATTGCGATATTTTGTAAGGTTCAATAGTTAAACTGTAATGTTTTATAATCTCTAATTTAATTTGTAAAATTTGATAAAGCAGCATTTTAAACTGTAAATTATTAAACTTAATTTTTTACAATTGTTAGTGTAAGTTGTAGAATTTTATAAATTCTCAATTTAAACTGTAAATATCCACTTCAATTTTTAGTTCGAATTGGGGGTTTTCGAAATTACTAATTTAAATTGTAAACATTGTGCAGTAATGTAGCAATTCCAGTATAACCTGTAATTTTTTGTCCTACTCCTAGTATAAATTATAAATTTCGATTAACCTCTTCAAGATTTCTGTTTAAACTCCACATTATTTAATATTAACAGTTGAACATGTAAAATTTTAAAAATCCAGTTTCTGTCAGATGTTCAGGTTAAATTTGTTAAATTTCCAGTCAGCTAAAGTTGTGCAAAATTTTCGGGTTAAACTAGAATTTCTAGTAGATTTTCGGTAAAAATTAGATAAATTCATAATTTAAACTGTAAATTTGATAAGACAATTTTGTAATTTTGACCGAATTAAACTGTAATTTTGTAAAATTCTTAATAGAAAATTTGCCAAACAGTTAGCTTAAATTATGTATGCATGCTGTAAGAGTCGCAAGTTGAATTGTAAATGTTTTAAAGCAATTTTGTAGGGTCCTGTAAATTCGGTATTTTGGTGTAAACCGCAATTTTTAAATTAAGTTGTAACGTTAGATTACATAACCATTTCAATTTGTAAGTTTTGTGTAAGACAATTTTGTAAGGTTTCAGGTTAAACTCTAAATTATGTAAGATTTTCCAGTGTAAAGGACCAAGTTTAATCAACTCCCAGTTTGACTGTAATTTCTGTTAGATTCCCAGTTCAATCCTAAAGTTTCTTAAATTCAGTTTTAACTGTAAGTTGTGTAAGAATCTAATTTAACCAAAGTCTAATTTAGTTTTCCGCTTATTTTCTTATTTGTAATTAGATTAAATAAAGCAAGAATTTATTCAGAACTTTCTAAACAACTTTTAGTTTTCAACAAATGACATCTTCGTATGAAGGTTAGAAATAATCCAGTTTAACTGTACAGACTTAGTCAAAACCAACCAACTATGTAAGTCTATGAAGTTGTAAACAGTATCTAAGCATGGATGCTCTTGTTGCGTTAAGGACGGCTCATTTTTTTTATAAAGTGCGAGATCTCACTAAATCCCCGGAGGAATAGCGTTTACGTCTTCGCGGGGGATGTTTAACTATTTTACAATGCTACAGGATATACAGTTTAAGAATTGTGTTAAGGCTGTAAAAACTTAGACCCAACGCCGGGAACAAACAAAAAGTCGACTAAATTTCGTCCTCGAATGAAATCTGAAAAAATCACTTAAGTTTGCAAAATCCTCCAGGGCGAGAGCTGCAACATTTTCTACACTTTGTACTGTATCAGGGTAATAAACAGCAACACGCGTAAACACTAGAGCAATTCCCCGACCAACAACTTCACAAATACGACCGCAAAAGTGCCGAGCGGCTCCCAATCCTGCTATACTAAATCCTTGCTCGGATTCCTCCGAGGATTCCGGAGCTGTCTCGGAAGGCTCGCCGAAGTTCTTCGCTAACAATAAGAAACTCATTTCCGGCCCGGAGTAACAGTTTTTAGAATTTCTTAAAATCACATCCTTGTTATCTTCATGAAGTGGGAACGGTTGTGTAACAGTTAAACGGGCGCAACTTCTAGGAAGACTTCCGTTTTCAATTATCCTTATATTTGCTCTGTTTTAGAGTTTCTTTGAAAACCCAGTTGGGTACTTTAATTTGCAGCGTTCTCCATTTTTATCTGGTTCCCAGATTTGAAGAAGTGTTTCGAATAACTTCAAAATATTCCAATATCTTCTTTGGAATGTCATTGATTTTTAAAAAGAGCAGTTTTCGGTGCGTCGTCTTTAAGTTTCGGAGCCCAATAAATGAAATTACTCAAAATATTAAATAATTGAGCAGATCGGAAAGACCATCCATCAATGAAAAATATCGTAAATGAAGCATGGGGTAACGATGACGGACGGCTGTGGGTTTGTGTGTACGACATTTCTTGATTAGATATTTATTAACGATTATTTATGATGCGTGGTGAGCATTCGTTTTCATCAATACGAAATAAAAGTGTCACCGGGAAGTGCGGCCATGAACGGCAGCGCCATGTTATGGTTAACTTTCTCCGAACAGAACATCCGAGAATGGATATAAATAAAATATTTACCAGACAAAATGACAACACGCACTTTCTTACATGCATTGAATATCAACGAGGACCATACAAGGAAAAGGGGCGAGGAAAACTCAGCTATACGCCAACTGACGTGTCTGAATTGTGAAAACTTGAAAAGGCAGCGGGATACATTCTTCTAGAATACATGTTATGTTTATACAACATCATTTTTTAAACCTTTAATTTTTTGAATAGCTTGCGGTATCAACGGAACAAATGCTTCGAAATAATATATTATAGGCAAACTTTTCAGTACAGCAGAAATGGTTTTTAGCATTTAAACATGTTACCGAGAATACCACAGTCGTTGACTTCTTATAAACATAATCACGACACTAAGTCAAAATTTATTAAATACAGAAATAATTAAGGATTATTTCTGCGAAGAAGAAGAAAACTTCTTATTATAATTCTCCAGAGGATTCTTTAATTTGGAAGCAAGTAGCTCTTCATTTGAATATGGAGGTACTGGTAGTACCATGGGATCTCTTCAAAATGTATATAGTTTGAATGAATCATTTTAATCGGTACTTGTATGAGATTTTCTCACAATATGTATGTAAACTTAAAAGGATGCACATCTTTATTTCAATCCAGTCTTGGTAGTACCATAGAATCTTTGCAAAATATATAGAGTTTGGAACAAAATAGACCTCTAATTCATGATACCATATAACTCTTTCTATGTTTCTCAACAGGGGTTGAAGAAGGGTCTGAATTTCATTACAGTATCGATAATACTACCAGACTCTTTCAACATTTATACATTTTGGAGGACCCGACTTTCACTTCAAATGTATGGTCAGTGACTGTGTGAAGCCCATCACAATTTATGTACGAGGGTAGGCTGAAAACTAATGCACACATGCTTGTAGAGCGCGAACGAAATGACCTTTAGAAGAGCGTCGGGTGGCATGTGGTTCCCCTCAATACGCATGCGCAGGTATGAGGTCGTTGCGTTCATTCTGTGTATTTCGAGAAGCGGAAGTATGGAGACGTGTTCTAGTGCTATGTCAACGCGAGTTAAACAGCGTGCTGTTATCGAATTATTAACTGCTAAAAAAGTGACTTCTACTGAGATTCATAGTCGTGTAAAAGCTGTTTATGGTGACGATGCTGTTGATAGGTCTACTGTAAATCGATGGGTAATAAAATTTCGTGGTTGCGAGCCTGGAAAAGCCATAATTGTTGATGAAACACGCAGCGGACGTCCGATCACTACCACAGACGATAAACATCGCAAACTCGTCGACGATTTGATTCAAAATGACAGGCGAATCACTCAAAAGCGTATCGCAAACCGTATTGGAATATCCAAGGAACGTGTCGGCTTCATTATTGAACAATTGGGATACCGTAAAATCTGTGCACGATGGGTACCACGCCGTCTCACAGACGAGAACAAACAGCGTCGATTGGAATGCTGCGAGCAACTTTTCAAGCGCTACCATGACGAAGGAGACGACCTTCTTTTGAATATTGTGACGGGGGACGAGTCATGGGTCCATCATTACGACCCGGAAGACAAAAGACATAGCACTGAATATCGACATTCATTTTCTCCTCAGACGAAAAAGTTCAAAACACAACCAACCGCAAAAAAACTTCTTTCGACTGTGTTTTGGGATGCTCACAGAGTTTATGTGACCGATTTTCTGGAACGAGGGGCAACGGTAAATATTTCGCAGTGCATTCAAACTCTAAAACACCTCCGACGTCGAGTTTGTCATGTTAGAGGTAGCCTGGTACCAATAATCTTGCAACATGATAACGCTCGTCCACACACCTCGCGTGCAACTGGAGAGGCTCTGCGAAACCTGAAGTTTGAACCGATTCCACACCCTCCTTATTCCCCCCATCTTGCGCCTTGCGATTTTTATTTTCTCCTTTACTCAAGAGAGACCTCAAGGATAATCATTACACCTCGGACGATGACGTGAAGGCTGCTGTCAAGTCCTGAATTCGAGAAAAGTCGGAAGAATTTTTTAGTGACGGAATGAAAAAACACGTTGGGAGAAATGTGTTAGCCTTAACGGTGACTATGTTGAAAAATAAATATATGATTTTGAAACTTAAGAATTGTATTTTAATGTACTTTTTGCGCGATCTTGCTATTTGTTTTTGTCCGCGCTCTACAAGCATGTGTGCATTAGTTTTCAGCCTACCCTCGTATTTTGGATGAGACACAATCTCGTTGTACTTCGTTGGTGGTGATATTGTGAGACTAATTCAAATATGATAAAGTATAGGTCAGACGACTTTTCATGCTAATTCACAATTGATGGTACTACGAATTTATTTCGACGAAGAAGATATGAAACTCTCTTACTATGGGCGAAGGAGAATCCTCTTGGTTTTAGTTGAATGGCAGTGGTACTACGTGATGCCTTTAACAGTTGTAAAATTGCAAATAGGTAATTGCTCATAGAAAACCAGTATCTGTGGTACCATAATACTTTGTCAGAATTTCATGCAAAATGTATAAAGAAGAAGAAGAAGAAGAAGATCTGCCACTTATTTTCAATTCGGCATCACTGCAATCACTCTTCATTCCAGCTATTCTCAAATTTGTAAAGACAATTACCTGAGTATTTCTTAGACAAGATTGTTATACTTATAATTGTGAAAAGAATTGAGTTATTCTTTCACTTCAGTACCCAAATAGTCATCCACTTTATTCCAATGACATTATAAATCACAGAAATAAACGTCAACATATTAACCATTTGTCTACTACATAAGTTTGGAGGGAATTGAAAAGGGATATAAGTTAGCTGAAGTACTGAAGCTACTGTTTACTTTTTCCGCTGATGTTTCGTTGAAAGTATTAGTTGTCCTTTTTGTTCTGTTTCTAACTGAATGGGGTCGAGAACATTAAAATTTGAGAAACATATCTATTTGTATGATTTACTGCGGATGGAAGATCTATCTCCGTATAGGATAACGGAAATACTTGCTAGTTAGAAGTCTGTATCTACAAAACTAACCGTTTTTTTATCATTGCTAGATGGACGGCGAATTCTTTCATATGTTGCTAAAGGCATTGGCACGTTGATTAACTACTGTACTCCATTACATGGAGACTATTCTCCTGTCGGCTAACCCATTTATTGCAGTGATCTTGAGAAAACCCTTAATTTTTCTCATTTTGCTTTATACAGCCTCGTCTCAAGACAATAAAAAAACAGGACCTAATACATATTAATTCTATGGGTTTGGAGACGTATCTTGTGGACAGCTGGAAGATCAAACATTTCCGTGCTTGGAAATAAATGACTCAACGAGACTATCAAAAATTGTACAAGAAAGCATCCTCAAATATCTTTGCCACATAAAACGCAATGATGATTTGTCATGAGTAATATTTATAGTAGAAGGACAGGTCAAGAGCACTAGAACAGCTGGAAGATTACTGAAGCGATGGACTGACAAGAGCAACGAATTGATTCTGATTAGTAGTACAGAATGCTACCAGACACACCGGGAATAGAGTGCGGTGGAGAGACATCATACCTGAAACTAGTAACAACACCAGAGGTTACTCCTCTGCAAAGAAGAAACCGACGAAGAAGAAGATGGCTAAAAGTAAAAGGTCTCTCCATTTTAGTCACTGTTAGACTGGAAGTATGAGTTAACCTTTTTGATCGGCTTCTAAGGGTACCTGTGATGTAGGATATGGTTCATTAACTAACGTCGTCCTTTAGCTGAACACTATTGATCAATTAATCTATTGAGGCGGTCTATGAACGTATGTCTATGGAATAGCTAAAGTACTTTATATGTAGAGCAGCATTTTCTCTAAAAAAAACCTTTGGTTTTTCTATTACCGTTAGATGGAAAGTATGGGCTAACCTGCCCATGAACTGTTTCTGAGAGTGCCTGTGATGGAGAAGGAAACTGTACTCCTTCACTTAGCGAACATCAACATATCGATTGACTCAGCTATTAAAGCAGTCTTGGGTGAAGTGAAGAGGTATTGCCATATCGGTTAGTTGGAATGCTTTTGAGTCAATACATAAATGTCTGCAAGACTAAGCTATGTTTTTCGATCACTATTCACATAGAAATATGGGCTGGGCTTCTAAGGACGACTATAATGTAGGAACGCCTTCACTGACAATGATTCTTCAGATGAAGACGCTTAACGTATTGATGAATCCAGCTATTGAAGCGATCTAAGGTGAAGCGAACAAGTAATTTCATGTAGGACAGTGCGAATACTTTCTATTTAATTTATATATTTATAAGTGCCTCCAAGTCTATCTGTTTTTTTTTCTATCACTGTTAAATTAAAAATATGAGCTGACTTTCGTCATCTAATTCTAAGGGTATCTGTGATGCAGTTGAGAGTTCACTAACTAATATTTTACTTCCTGGAGACGTTTAACATACTGAAGCGGTTTAGAGGGAAGTGAAGAGATATTGTCAAATGGGTGGGCTGGAATGCTTTTTAATTAACACATTACTGTCTTCAAGATTAACTGCTGATTTTTCATCACTATGACTATGGGCTAGCCTTCTAAGGACAACTATTATGTAGAAAAGCGTTTACCACCTAAGGTACTTTTTCAGATAGAGAAGCTTAAGATCTTGCTAAATCCAACTATTAAAGCTGCCTAGGATAGGGGAACGGTTAATTACACATTGTAGAATACTGTGAGTACTTAGTAGTTAATTCATCAGCGTCTCCAAAACTAGTTGTTGTTCTTTCTTCAGTGTTAAATTGAGTATATGAGCTAACTTTCTTGGTTTGCTTCTAAAGGTGCCTGTGGTGTACTTGTGAGCTCACGAAATATTTTATTCGTGATATGAGGAAGACTAACATATTGAAGCGGTCTAGGGTGAAGTGAAGAGGTATTGCCGTATGGGTTAGTTGGAATGCTTTTTAGTTAACACATTAATTTCTTCAAGATTAACTGCTGCTTTTCCATCACTCTCACTATGGGCTGGCCTTCTAAGGACAGCTATTATGTAGAAAAGCTTTTACCAGTTATGGTACTGTTTCAGATAGAGGTGCTTAACATATTTCTAAATCCAGCTATTAAAGCTGCTTAGATTCTTGAGATGAAGAATATTAACATATTGAAGCGGTCTAGGGTGAAGTGAAGAGGTATTGCTGTATGGGTTAGCTGGAATGCTTTTTAGTTAACACATAAATGTCTCCAAGATTAACCGCTGCTTTTTCCATTAGTATCACTATGGGCTGCCCTTCTAAGGAAAACTATAATGTCAAAAAGCTTTTGCCAGCTGTGGTACTTTTTCAGATAGAGATGCTTAACATCTTGCTAAATCCAGATATTAAAGTTGCCTAGGGTAAACGAACAGGTAATTTCATATTATAGAATACTGCTATACATTACTATCTAGTTACTTTATTACCATCTTGAAGACTTATTGTTCTTCTTTCTTCACTGTTAAACTGAGTTTATAAGCTAACCTTCTTAGTCTTCTTGTAAAGGTGCTTGTGGTGTAGCCGGCAACTCACTAACTATTTTATTCGTGAGATGAAGAAGATTAGCATATTGAAGCGGTCTAGGGTGAAGCGAAGTGGTATTGCCGTATGGGTTAGCTGGAATGCTTTGTAATTAACACATTGATGCCTTCAAGATTAACTGCTCCTTTTTCATCACTCTCACTATGGGCTGGCCTTCTAAGGACAGCTATTAGGTAGAAATGCTTTTACCAGTTATGGTACTTTTTCAGATAGAGATGCTTAACATATTTCTAAATTCAGCTATTAAAAATGCCTAGGGTAAACAAACACTAAATTTCATATTATAGAATACTGTTAGTACTTCCTAGTTAATTCATCAGCGTCTCCAATATTAATTGTTCTTTTTTCTTCACTGTTAAATTGAGTATATGGGCAACCCTTCTTGGTATTCTTCTCAAGGCACCTGTGGTATAGCCAGTAGCTCAATAACTATTTGATTCCTGAGATGAAGAAGATTAACATATCGAAGCGGTCTAGGGTGAAGTGAAGAGGTATTGCCGTATGGGTTAGCTGGAATGCTTGGTCTGCTTCTCAAGGTACCTTTGGCGTGGCTGGTAGCTCAATAACTATTTGATTCCTGAGATGAAGAAGATTAACATATTGAAGCGGTCTAGGGTGAAGTGAAGAAGTATTGCCATATGGGTTAGCTGGAATGCTCTTTAATTAACGAATAACCGCGTCCAATCTAAATTGTTTTGTTGTCCTTCTTCGTCTGCTTCCAAGAGCGCCTGAAATCTAGGCGGGTGTTTACTATCTATTTATTGCTTTAGACGGAGACCATTATAATATTAACTAATTCCTTTATCAAAGTAATCTAGTGTTATTGGAAGAGCTTTTCCCAGATATAACAGTGGAGTTAGAGTATCAGTGTTTCCATGTTTCAAGTTGGCCTTCTTTATCTGCCTCTAAGAAGGTCTACTCTACTTTTGTCATATAGAGTTAAATAATACATTGATGAATTCATTTATTAAAAACGCCTGAACTAGAAGGAAGAGGTATATTCAAATGAATTCTTTGAAGTTCTTTCTATTTAGATAGCAATGATTTCAGGAGTAGTTGAGTCTTCCACCACAGTGCCTTATAAGTATGAATAGCCCTCCTATGCTGTTTTTAAGGGCGCCTGAGATGCAGAAGGTCGCTCGTTGTAAATAAATCCTCATTGAGACGTAGATCCGTTAAGAGGGCAATAAATTCACGGCCATAAAGCAGCTAAACAATAGGAAATCAAGTTATAAATGTTTTGCGGATGGCAGCGGGATAAACTAATAATGCGCGATCGTATCTGGTTATGGGCATTAAAAAAGCTGGAGGCGAGCAGCTTGGAGGGCGTAGGATAAGAAGAAGAAAGCGGCGGTTAACAGCTCGCCAAGATAAATCCATCTATATTTTACAAATCGATATAAATAACTGCACTTTAATGTCTGAACATCTGGCGTAGATAACCGACGTAATCCGATAAAGCCGCTCGGATTGGGGTTGATCTTACCCTTGGGACGGCGCCGCCGAGTAGTTACAGCGCCCTTTGATCTTGCGCTCGTCTAGTTGATTGCAACCGCAGATAGCGGGAGGAAATCTTAAAATGCATGGAATTATGATCACAGGAATTTAAAAACATTGGCCTGCTTTATCGCTAAAGACCCTTCGCTACCCGGCTTTGTTTCTCCGGACGAAAATTTTACACCCTTATCGTTTCCTCGGTGTTTGCTACCACCTTCCACCTTGCAAAATATTTATTCAAGGAGCTTTGCCTTCAAAGAAAACATTTAATCGCTATCTGGGTGAAATCTTAAATTTCTTTTTAAACTGTCGTAAGTTTTAGGAATTCAAGGTGTAATCTGGAAAGCAATCTTTTTTCGGGTTTTCGTTACGTGGAATAAAAGTCCGCTTTAAAAAGTATATGAAGATTAAAAGTTGTAATATTCGCAATAATAGCAGGCTGTGGATTAAAAAACCAAGAAAAAAATTAAACACCTGATAAGTTTTTGGGTTTGGCCCAATCAGAAAGAAAGCCTCTTGGAAACATTTTTTTGCTTGACTTACTGCAGAGAAATCATAGGAACAAGTTTATTTTAAAAAAATTACTGTAATTCCTGTTGCGTTAACTTAGTCACGTCAGGCTTCCCTTAAAATTAGATACATTTAACTTAGATTAGATTACGTTAGGATTAGGTTAGGTTAAAATTAGTCCTTCACTGAAAACAAATTAGATTACTTTAAAATTAGGTTAGGTTAAAATTAGTAGGTTTATGGAAAGACCGGTAACAAATTATACTCGCAGAAAATCGTAGTCTTGAAATAGTCAGACCAGTTTACTTTAAATTTAGATTAGGTTAGGTTAGGATTGACATGACCTAGGTTAAATTAAAATTGATCTATTGACAAAAAACGTCCCTTGAAAATTTTAATAGATAAGGAAGTCGAAAGCATTATTAGTTTAAAGTCACATTCGATTAAAGAATTCTTAAGTTAGATTAAATCACATTAAATTAAGTAAGGTTAGTTTAGGATAAAGATAAACGAGGTTAGGTTCAAATTGGTAGGTTTGTGGAAAAACTGGAAGAAAATTATACACTTAAAAGAAGTCGCCTCAAACTATTTCTGGTAAAAAAATTACCGAATATTATGGCTTAGTCAGATCGGGTTGCTCTAAATTTAGATTTGGTTGGGTTAGGATTGACATGACCTAGGTTAAGTTAAAATTGGTCATTTGATAAAAATCGTTACTTGAAAATTTTTATAGATAAGGAAATCGAGAGCAAGATTAGTTTAAGGCCATATTCGATTAGAATATCTTAAGTTAGATTAAATCGCATTAAATTAAGTTAGATTGGTTTAGGATAAAGATGGACTAGGTTGGGTTCAAATTGGCGGGTTTTGGAAAAACTGGAAGGAAATCAGACATATAAAAGAAGTCGCTTAAAACTCTTTCTGTTAAAAAAATTACCGGATATTATTGCCTAGTCAGATCGGGTTACTCTATGTTTATGATTAGGTTAGGATTGACATGGCCTAGGTTAAGTTAAAATTGGTCAATTGATGAAAAACGTTACTTGAAAATTTTTATAGATAAGGAAATCGAGAGCAAGATTAGTTTAAGGCCATATTCGATTAGACAATTCTTAAGTTAGATTAAATCGCATTAAATTAAGTTAGATTGGTTTAGGATAAAGATGGACTAGGTTGGGTTCAAATTGGCGGGTTTTGGAAAAACTGGAAGGAAATCACATATTTAAAAGAAGTCGTCTAAAACTACTTGTGGTAAAAAAATTACCGGATATTATTGCCTAGTCAGATCGGGTTACTCTATATTTATGGTTAGGTTAGGATTGACATGACCTAGGTTAAGTAAAAATTGGTCAGTTGATGAAAAACGTTACTTGAAAGACTAGATTAGCTTAGGATAAAGATGGACTAGGTTGGGTTCAAACTGGCGGGTTATGGAAAAACTGGAAGGAAATCAGACACATAAAAGAAGTCGCCTAAAACTATTTTTGTTAAAAAAATTACCGGGTATTATTGCCTAGTCAGATCAGGGTACTCTAAATTTAGATTTGGTTAGGTTAGAATTGACATGACCCAGGTTAAGCTAAAATTGGCCAACTGACGAAAAAACTAACTTGAAAATTTTAATAGATAAGGAAATGGAAAGCACGCTTGCTTTTATATTCATATATACATAGAAACAAAGTAAAATTAGTTCAACTAGATTTTTGTAGACGAAGCGTACAAACGATAAAACTAAAAAGGTGGATAACCGAAAAAATCTGAAACGAAATGGAGAATAAATCCTCTATAACCTAGAAAACAGAACACTTAGATGGTACGGCCATATAGAAAGAATGCCAGAAGGGAGATGGCCAAAACGCATTTTCCAATGGTTTCCAAGAGGGAAGAGAAGAAGGCGCAGATCCAACTACAAAAGGAAAACACATTTATATAATATCATGGAAGAGAGGGACCTACTAGTAGGATATTAGAAAGACTGCCTACCGTCAAGAAGAGAGAAGACAATGAAAACAACTACCACTGTATTCGTCAACCTAACCTAACTTTAACGTAATCCAAGGCAACTTTCTCTTCCTAAGTAATTCTTCCGATACCTTCTTGAACAGCTTCATTCTTATATTCTCCATACTTCGCTAACTTAACCTAACTTTATTGTAAACTAACCTACGTTTCTGTTTTAAACGATTAGACGGTTTTGGTGCCTTCTAAATAACCACTTTGCGATTCGCTTTCCGTGGTCTACACCAAAAGAAATTCTTGTAATTTTATTGTATATTGCAATATATAATCTGTTTGTAATTTTCCATTTTTTAGTTCTGTTTTCATTAATTTCAGTGATCATCGCGTTAATCCTCTTCAATTAAATGTCTACAGCTCGAGGCCCTTCCACTTGCCCTTAGTTTACCTTCCCGTTCGCCGTATTTTTTCTTTGTAGAATCTCGCTCTGTTTCAAATTTCCTGCATTGATATTTACTCATGCTTCGGCTTTTTGATCATCTTTTTAGCTACGGGCGGTTCTTGATTAAACCTGCAAGAACGCGAATTGTTTTGCCGGCTCCGCCATTGTTCGCAGCGAAACGCAAATTACGCAAAAACGCAATATTGTCAGCACATATGAAAACGGGATAAGAAATTAGATCCCCGGGGCTGTGCCCCGTAAATCAAATTTCCTAATTACGCATTTTTAGAAGACACGTGTTGTTGCCCCGAGCTGCAGGTATTTATTCGGCAGTCTGCAGCACTACATAACTTCTCGGCATTTTATTTCGTAAAAAGGAGTAACAAAGCGAGCGCAGTCTTAATAAGGAAGCTCGGGACGTGCTTCTACGGTGCACTCGCCAGTTTTAACCTAATTAAGGTTTAAAGTAAGAGCATTAAATGCAGGATTGTATGCCTATTAGTAGGTAAAATGTAGTAATGTTCCGCTTCCCGGCAATGTCACCCTCTTTCATTGCTAGTCTGAGCTCGCGCCATCATTACGGCGATCCAAGATCCCGCGGGATAGGGGGCCGCCGCCCTTAGGGGAAACGGCGACGAGTAAGGAACAGCCTTTCACGTAAGTCCCTTTAGTCAACTTTAAAACTTGTCTAATGTTAAGCTGCACTCGTTCCCCGAGCAAGTCGCCCCATGGGCAATTTTCTTAAATTGCAGAATTAAACAGGGAAGACAGCCCAAACCAAATAATAGCCCTTTTTCGAGATAACACACGTAATGATAACGCTATTACGCGCCGACTTGGTTTAATAAGCAAAACGAAAGTGTTGGTTTAGTTTTGAATGGGTAAGATTTAGCTTGTGGGTTTCTAGGGATCTCTTGGCACTCAGGCTATATACGGATATTATTTCCAAAATATAATGGACATTAGTGTGAAGACTTATTCTTCTTCAAGTAGTTTTCTGAAGAAACTTGGTTTTGGTACATCGATAAGGGTACCTTGTCGTAACAAGAAAATTGCAGAAGTATAGGAAAACAATTCAAGGCAGGGAAGATCATGCAAAGGTTGTTTCTAAATGTGGGGGATAATCGATCAAAATACGGTGGAAAGAACATTTTGGATATTGCAAAATCAGGAGCCGCTATTTGGATAAACATTGATAGATTTGCGAAGGGAGTTTACTGCAGGCAAGACATGTGTCATTCCCAAAACGGCATTAAAAGGAAGAAGGAGCAGGTGTAATGGGATAAAAATTACACATGTGTATATATAAATAGGAGGAGGTACAAGTCTTGTCGAATGAAACACGAAGGAGAAGTCTGGATAAATACATTTAAGCTTCAATTCAAAATACATCGATATGTTGCAATACCAATTTTTTTTAAATTATAAAGTTACATCGCTACTAGTCTAAAAGATTAACCAGCAACTTTGATCTAACTTTAAACTAACTAAATGGTTATGCTAAGAATTCACCCACTGGTGTTCTCCCAGTCTTGCAACACTTTTTTGTGTTAACACTTCACTTTGTTCTGCTTTTTTCTTTCCCTTTCACGTCTCTTTACACTAACTCAAATGGTTTGGTCGTCCTGAGCCTTCTCAGATCTCTCTCAGATCTGTATTGTCGAGGAGTTGGATTACCTCGACGTTTATGTGGTGATGAAGCCGGGTCTCGTATTTCTGGGCAAGGGGAAGTTGACACCGACTCGGTTTCGCTTATTTTTATACTCCATCATGTTGTCCATCTGTCCACCTGATTTGTGGCTTGTTGTAATGTTTCTGCCGTTTCTTCAGTTCTTTCGACTATTGCGAGTATTGCAGTGTCGTCTGCAAACGTGGCTATTGTTATCTCATTGGTTGACGGGATGTCGTTGGTGTACAATAGGTATTGTATGGGCCCCGTTACATTGCCTTGTGGTATCCCTGCCTTAAAATAAACCCCAGAAAGATAGGTTGGTTGTATTCTAGGGCTTTTTCTGCTATCTGGCGTATTGTATGTGGTCAGTGGTGCTGTACCCCTTCCTGAAACCTGTTCATTTGATTGAAATGCGTCGAGTCTATTTGTTATATGATTTGTGATAATCTTTGTCAATAATTTGTATAAGTGGGATAGTAATGAAATTTCCTAGGTCTTCTCTGTTTCCTTTCTGATATATAAGAATCGTTTTGGCCGTTCTCCATGTTTCTGGAATTTTGCCGTTGTTAAAAGCACTCATTATATAATTTTTCTAAATAAACTAACAATTTTCTGCCTCCCAATTTTATGTATTCTATCACTAGTCCGTCTGGTCTTTCGGCTTTATGGTTTTTCATTTGCTTTAAAGCAAGTATCTTTCGGGTGTTTATTGATTTTCGAAAAAGCGTTCAATACCATTGAGAAGTGGGCTCTAATAAATGCACTGAGACGATGTCGGATCGATCATAGATACATAGGACTTATAAAGGCTTTCTATGACGACGCAAAAATGACTGTACAAGTTTTAGAAGGAACACAACCAATAGTAGTAAAAAGAGGCATACGACAAGGGGACACCATCTCCCCGAAGCTCTTTATTACAGCCCTGGAAGATATATTTAAATCTCTAGAATGGAACAACATAGGCGTTAATATAAACGGTAAATACATAAATAACCTCCTACTGATTGCAGAATGCATGGAAGACCTACACAAACTAGCCACAGAGTTAAAAACAGCAGCCCAACAATATGGACTTAAAATGAATATACAAAAAACTAAAATTATGAGTAACGCAGCTACACCAATACAACTAGAAAACGGCGAGGTTATAGAATTAGCTGGGGACCTGGGCCAGAAAATATCATTTACAAAAAATTGTCAACAAGATGAGATACTAAGGAGGATAAGACTAGGACGGGTCGCATACGGCAGGTATTTAAATGAGATTTTCCGCAACATCTTAAGACACAAGTATTTAACCAATGCATTTTACCAACCTTGACATATGCAACCGAAACGTAGACGTTCACAGACGGTTATATGGAAAAATTAAGGGTGGCCCATAGGAAAATGGAAAGATCCATGCTGGGGATACGGTTACAAGACAGAGTGGCAATGGGCAGGACACCTTATGCGAACAACGGATGATAGATGGACAAAAAATGTGACGGAATGGAGGCCAAGAGTGGGAAAGCGTGATCGAGGTAGGCCTAAGACAAGATGGAAAGACGACATTCAAAAGATTGCTAAAACACACTGGATGAGCAAAACACTAGACAGAAGCGGATGGAAGATTCTTGGAGAGGCATATATCCAAAGATTGAGTTCATAAATGCTGACAATGATGATGATGATGATGACCATGACCCCTGCCTTAATTCCGTAAAGTCGGAGTATTCCTCTTCTTGCTTGATCTTTAATAGTCCGTTTGCGATGTAAGAGTTCTGAAGTTCAGCAAATTGTTTAGGCAGATTTTTTTCTAGTTTATGATTTAGTCCTTGATGTCATACTTTATCAAAAGCCTGGGCGACATCTAAGAAGATTGCTGAGCAGACTTTTTCTCCTCAAGACTTTTCTCTATGGTATTTATTACCTTGTGAGCCTACTCTACCACGTCTTCGTGGTTTGCCAGATGTTTAAGATAGGTGTTCACCGATTCGTTTTTTAATTCCTGTACTTCTCTTCTCAGCTGTTGTGTGAGATGGTTTAGTCTGGTTTTATCTATTGGGGCTGTGGTTTGTTGCCATTTTCTTCTGGCACTTCTTTTTTTTTCAGCAACTAGCTCTTTGATTGGGGTAATTGTTGTCTATTGTTTTCGTTTTGATTTCTGGAGTGCTGCTGCAAGCAGCTTGTTGAATGTCCACTACAAACTTTTCAGCTTCGTTGGCCAATTGTTCCTTATTTCTCAGCGGCACGGTTAGCTAAACTCTGTCGTTTAGCTCTTCTTGAAACGCTTTCCAATTTGTGGTTTTGTTAGTCAGTGTTGAGTTACATTGTTCCTTGATTATGTTTTCGCTTAATGTTAGAATTATTGGAGAGTGATCGGAACTCAGATCAAAGTTTCGATGTTGATAAAGTTTGCTGATACACTCCTTGAAATTTTGCCATTTTGCCTATCTGTAGTAGTTACAACTCCAGTAGTAATTTTTAACGTGGTATGGGACCTACGGATTTACTTCTTATCCGACAATAGGCGCATTTTCAGATTTTTCCCGGCTAGAAAAAACTCACCGACCTTGGCCAGGTTCTACCCCGCGACCCTTGGATCTAAAGGCAAGTACGCTAACCATTAGACCACCGAGGTGGTTGAAATCTCTTACAGAAAGTGTAGTTTAATATTATTATTTAAAATTCTACCAACTTAATCTACACATTTTTTATTATTACAACTTTAAATTGAGACAGTACTAATCAGTATAAAAATTTAAAAAAATATTAACTTCTGATTAACTGTTTCACCTTTGGTTTTAAACAAGATTGGCTGCAAATAGTCAAAAAAGATAGACTTACACTGTACAAAAAATAAGTGTAAAGCATATATAAAAACTGTAGTAGTTTAACGTAATATATCTGAATATTGAGCACAACCGCAAAAAAATCTAAAGGTGAATTGCGTCGCTATATCTTGAGTAATAATATTAAACGAGGAGCTTTAGTAAAATTTAATTTTATCTACCGACATTTCAAATGGGTGGGGGGGGG